>VUQK01004919.1:20453-30837 GCA_015106715.1 Bujurquina vittata | reverse complement strand
TTACATTAATTTACTGGATACAATTTATCTGTTCTGTGCTTCTTTTCATGTTCTGAGCTTCATGTTCTAACAGTAATCCAGCGGTACAGCAGGGTGTATTAAGGTGGAATTAACTATGCTGCTTCTTCTTATTAAACAAGCAGAACAGACCAACCATTCAGCCTTTCTACTTAACCTCTGTTGAACCACGAGGCCTGGCAAAATTATTGTGCATGATCAACGATGGAGTATTTCTTTTAATGCCAAGATAAATCATATTTAATAGTTATTCCCTGCTCAAAATACCAGTATGGAAACGTCCTTGTAAACAGTGACACATGCACAGGAGAATTAAGGTGATGTCATTGTTTTGGAAGTCTATGACGTTCTATGTTGTTGTTCTGAACTTATGCTATTGGGCTGCACACTCAGCTGGCCTGAATACTGCTGTCACAGTTGGATTAACTGAGGAATTTCTATCTTATTATGTTTGGAATCTGCTTCCTGCGAAACCCACATTCTTCTGGCTTAGCACCACTGATGCTTTCTTGTCTTTCCCAAGATGTCTGCACGTCAGCTGCGAGGAAAAGCTAACCCCGTGTTTCGTGGTGCTCTGTTCCAGGCAAAACAAAAGAAAACAATGCTAATTTGTGTCCACCAGAACTAAAATGTTCTCATCTTTCATCAAAAGATATTTCTGCACGTGTTTTTCACAAGAAAACATCTCTTCTTCAGTTAATTGTGTGCATGCTGCACTGGAAATAGGTTCAGCACCAGTCTGATGTGAACTGTTGACAGTGATGAGAGTAGCATAATGAGGGTCATTACACAGCAGATTTCTTTAACTTACTTAACCTCTAATATAACAGTTTGTCTAAATGAGCCACTCTATCTTCACATGATTTAAATTATCCATTTCCTCAAACACGGTTCAAAGAAACAGACTGCAGATACAGTCAGAGAGCTCTTGGGAACTTTTTAAAACAAAAAATTCACACTCAGTCTAACCATTTTGGTCAGCCTAAACTACAGTATCGGACGATGTGCTCTCTCAAATGTTTTTGCCTTCTTTATTTGCAGGCTGCCCATTCTTCAAGGTGGCACATTCACGTTACTGGCTCCTTCCATGGCATTGCTCTCTATGCCAGAGTGGACGTGTCCTGCATGGACGCAAAATGCCAGCCTGGTCAACACGTCCTCCACAGACTTCATAGAGACGTGGCAAAGTCGAATGAGAGCGGTAAGTAAACTGTAGCCATTTGAACCCTGTAGCTAACTTCTGGAAAATGATAATTTTCCCCACACATTTATCTAAACCCTCAACTGAATCATTCTCTCCAACAGCAAATCTTGATGAAAAAGTGTGGCTCAGTGCTCCCCGGGAGGCACAGAGATTTGGGATTTTACTTGAAAATTAAATTAGCTTTTGCAGCAGTCCAAGCGCATGTGCTGGGTCATGCTCATGATCCTCGTGCTGCACAAAGGGCCTCACTGTTAAAGATTATGTGTTTGCCTTTTTATGCTTCTTTGAAAATTTCTTGATCCAAAATATTAAAACAATAGCTATGCTAAATCCAAGTTGTACCAATAGGAGTTTTCTTAGATACGGATATTAAAAGTTGTGAAACCTGCAAAATTTTGATGGGGTTGTGGTAATGGTTGTAAAACAGTGTAGCTCTATCAGAGAATATCCACAAACAGTGGCATCTCTCACTTACTCAATACACACTGTTGACTTTATGAGATTAGCACAATCCTGTAAATGTAAATAAAAAACATGTGCACCACTCACTGCCTCAACAAAGCCCCTTAGATTATGGGCTGGTGAGTTATATGGGGTCGACATACTGGATTGCTTGACAGCGCAGTATGAACTAATTTTTTAAAATGCAGAAGTAGAACAGAAGTAGGCTACTTTCGTGTGCCACACAGTGATGATGGGATGGGACAGGCTTACAGGAAGGGTGCCAAAATCATTTTAACCCTTGGGCCATAGAGCGCAAACTGATCTCAGGCAAGCCAGATCAGTAAAACCATTGCATAATAACCTAAAACAAAACCCCTCTAAATCTCTAAGCTGAAGCACATTCTGAAAACATTCACATTTTATGAACTTTACATTCACAAAACAGAGCTTGAGCTGCCTTCAAAAAATATGTGCAATTTACAAAAAAAAACAAAAACAAAAAACAAAACAGTTTTTCCACAGTACTAAAACTAACTCAGAGAAATGTGTCGGATTGGCACAACCACTTCGCTTTAGTGTGGTATTGCAAGCCATGGGAAATGTCTTTATCGTCAAGAAGGCTGTAAAACAAGTAAGCATTTTCATGATGCAATCCATTCTTAAAAACATGCAACACTATGCTCAGAAAACCACACTGACGCGTGCTGATGTGGTGTGCACATTTAAACACAGGCTCCAGAATGCTGTTCTAAAGGATTTATTTGTGATAATAATGATGATTTGGTAGATTTAACAGAGGGTTGGCGGTTGGATTGATGGATGATGTTTTTCTACACATCTTACATCCAAAAATAATAATTAAGGATCAAATCTTAATGTATTTCCATTTTCTTTAAGCAATACAAGGAGCTAGTGTAATGCAAAAACATAGGCTAAAAAGGGTGGTGTTATCTAGATACAGGTGACAGGTAACAGGATGTGATGTATGCTGGTACAGTGAATCTGGTTTCAGGCCCTGGGTTAAAGACTGAGGCATATCTTATTATTATGGTAATGGAAACTATGGTAACCCGAAAAATTTAAAGGAAAGCAGGATTCCATTTTGTCCAATAAGTCTAACACTGACCACGATATTCAGTGAAAAGATTTATCAGCAAGTGACAACAGATTTATTAGTAAAAACCCTCATAAGAAAGTGAATTCCAGATTCTGACTGTTAACATACTCATGTTTCTCTAAAGCTTCAGGGATCCATTATTGTGGGCTCACTCTTCCAAGTGCTGGTTGGCTTCTCAGGCCTCATTGGCCTCTTCATGCGCTTCATTGGTCCTCTCACCATCGCTCCCACTATTTCGCTCATTGGGCTGTCCCTCTTTGACTCAGCGGGCAGCAGTGCTGGGAACCACTGGGGCATCTCTGCAATGTGGGTAAAACTTCTAAATAAAGTCCTTAAAAAGAGAGGTAGCATTTTGCTATATAGCACAAAAATGACAAAAAAAAAGAGAATCATTCAAGACTGCCATTAGATTGTAAATTATATATGTATTTTCACATTTTTTCATACTATGCTAGCTTTAAATGAATGACAGCAACAGAGATCTACATAGAGCATTTATTTCCACTTCAATGCAGGTTTCTAAATCACGCATGTGTTTTAAGTTATGTTAAACCTGCTCCCACCCCGGCCTGGAGCACAGTCAAGACTTCAAAATAATAATACCCCTTCAAAATGAGTACAGTCTTAATCTTAAGACTTCAGAAGAAAGCCTATTAAACCTTTATTACCCAACATCCAGCACAGTTGCTCTACTTCCCTTTTTGTTGGTTCCAGGTAGACTCACTTTGAATTTTAGATTCTGATTTTTGTTTCTCCTTTATCCCTGGGTCACACAGGACCACAGCACTGATCATCCTGTTCTCGCAGTACCTCCGTCACATAGCTGTGCCCATTCCAGCTTACAACAAGGATAAACGACTGCACACCTCTCCAGTCTACGTCTTTCAGATTCTACCTGTATGTAGAAGGCATTGTGTCTTTTCTTGCTTGCTATTTTAAACTTAAAACCACATGAAAGAGATCAAGATATTTTTCTCTCTGTGTATCACAAGGTTTTGCTGGGAATCACTTTATCATGGATGATTTGCTACATTTTGACTATCTACAATATACTTCCTGCTGAACCAGACCAGTATGGATACCTTGCACGTACTGATCTAAAGGGAGATGTTATGAGCCAGGCTCCCTGGTTGGTTTTCCCATACCCAGGTAAGATACAGAATTTCCATAAAAACCAACTTTGGTGATTCCCTAGGTTTCTTATTTTTAACGAACCCCCCGAAACGACCAAAAACCAACAACCGATGTATCCAAACTATTTACTGTGTGTCCAAATGACTATTCTCTGGAACTAGACCAGGGGTGGCCAACTCCAGGCCTCGAGAGCCGGTGTCCTGCAGGTTTTAGATGTGTCCCTGATCCAACACACCTGAATCAAATGGCTGAATTACCTCCTCAGTATGCAGTCAAGTGCTCTAGAGTCCTGCTAATGACTTCTTTATGTGATTCAGGTGTGTTGGATCAGGAACACATCTAAAACCTGCAGGACACCGGCTCTCGAGGCCTGGAGTTGGCCACCCCTGAACTAGACCGTGATGCTCAGTGATGTGTTGTTAGATACTCACTGAGCCCTGATGGCACGGATGAATAAACTAAAGCAACCTTTCGGTGTATACAGTAGGTTATACTTGTTAATTAAAGTCAATTCATTGATGAATTTCCTTTTTTAAGTCAGAGTTGCTGAAAATATTAAAAATACAAACAACTCACCAACATTATCCTTTGAGTGTCTTTTCCCTAATAATATATTGCAGTTTATGCATTTGTGCTATTTTCAACTTGCTTGTGTTTCCAAAATTAGGACAATGGGGAAGACCTACTGTGAGTCTTGCAGGGGTGGTTGGGATCTTGGCTGGTGTGATTTCCTCTATGATAGAGTCTGTTGGGGACTACCATGCTTGTGCGAGGTTATCTGGAGCTCCACCGCCCCCGAAACATGCCATCAACAGGGGTATTGGTATTGAGGGAATAGGCTGCCTTCTGGCAGGCGCCTGGGGCACTGGAAATGGTACCACTTCATACAGTGAAAATGTTGGAGCCCTAGGTATTACAAAGGTAAGATGATCTTCTACATTATAGATTATTAATTTCAGTGTTTTGTTGTGTTTTCTGTATTGTTTATTTCTATAGTCTTTTTTTCCCCTAAATGTTGCACATTTAAGTGTAAGTTCCAGCGCACTGAGCTCTTAGGACAACTTCAACACAATATCCTTTGTTATTTTTTGCAGGTTGGCAGTCGCATGGTGATAGTGGCCAGTGGAGTGTTAATGGTTGTCATGGGGATATTTGGTAAGGTGGGCGCTATATTTACCACTATTCCATCACCTGTGATCGGAGGAATGTTCATGGTTATGTTTGGCGTCATCGCCGCAGCTGGAGTTTCAAATCTGCAGGTGCACGCTAAAGCCTTAAAAGTGTCGGCACATTTGTTTTTGTCTTTAACATTAATAATATTATTTTTCTGGTCACATTTTCAGTATTCAGATATGAATTCATCGCGAAATATCTTCATTTTTGGCTTCTCCATGTTTACTGGTCTGGTCATTCCTAACTGGATATTGAAGAACCCGAAAGCTGTTGCAACAGGTGGATAAAAAATAAATAAATAAAACTTGACTAAAGCTAGGAAATATCAAATAAACTGATTATTTAAACACGTGTAAACACGGGTTTAACTCGTTACATTATGTTCAGGTGTGGTAGAACTGGATCAGGTCCTACAGGTACTTCTGACAACCAGCATGTTTGTTGGCGGCTTCTTTGGTTTCATACTGGACAACACCATTCCAGGTACTCCTCTTTGTTATTGCACTGAATTTATTTAATTTACTCTTAAATCACTGAAATACAGAGCTGAGGTCATAATAAACATGTAAGTGAATGACAGCTAAGAAAGGGTTAGGGGAAAGGTCAGGTGAAGAACAAAGTTTTCACAGGATTTTATGCAGTACTGCACAAAGTTAAGTACACCCTATTATTCAAAACTTTAGGAACCAACTTTAGGAACAATAACTTGAAGTAACCATTTTCAGTCTTTTAGGTGGAATTTTGTCTCCCCCTCTTCTTTACAACATTGCTTCAGTTCATTGAGATTTGTGGGTATTTACTTTTTTATGGTAGAGAAGAGGCTTTCTCCCTTCCAAACAAAGCATTCTTAGTCAGTTTTTTGTACTTATACGGTCCTCAGCTTTAACCTGAAGCATGCTAACTGAGTCTTAAGATGCAGCTCTTGGATTTTTTTGGTCATTCCTCTGAACATTGCAAGGTCTGACCTTGTGTTGACACACACTTGAATGTTCCAGATCAGCAAACTGCCAAAGCGTCTGCTTTTATAGAGCTGGTCACACTCGCTGAGGATTGTTTAATCAAGTACATTTTATTAGCAGCACCTGGCTGCTACTTACCCTCTTTTCACATGACCGTAAGTAGGTACCATCAGCTGTTAGTCATAGGTAATGTTTTTTTTAAGCTTTCATTACTGTCTTTTACTTCAACCAAATGTAAAAAAAAAAGAGAGCGAGATTTTGAATATTCTATTGAAGGACCGTAACCCTAGGACACAGAATTGCCAAGATTTATGATAAGCAAAGTCAGAAAATAGAATGAACTCAGTCATTTAAAAACAAACAAACAAACAAACAAAATTTAACATTTCCAACAGGATCAAAGCATGAACGAGGCATCCTGGACTGGAACAAGGCTCACGAGGATGACTCCAGCAACACACTGGAGAGTGGAGAAGTCTACAGCCTTCCCTTTGGCATCAACTCTCATCTGTGTTATTCCTCCTGGTTCCGGTACATCCCTTTTTGCCCTGCTGGTATGTCCAACTCCCCGGATGGATGTGGAGCAGTTGCTAATTCGGTGGAACCTAAGCAGTCACTGAAACAACAAGAGCCTTCACAGATCATTATTGGAGTTGATCTGTGAGTGGTGCATTCGCTCCAGCATGCCATTTTGGGGATTTTCCAAAAACCGTTCCATCACAGGCAGCTCAGTTTGGACCTTATAAAGGGCGCTCTAACGTAACAACATGGTGCAACATATTTAAAAGATCTTTTGGAGAAACATTTGCAAATTATATCCTGCACACTGTGATCAGCCATAATGTTAAAACCACTCACAGGTGAAAATGATAACAGCGATTGTTCCAGTGCAATGATCTGCTGGGAAGCCGTGGGTCCAGGCATCCATGTCAAAGCTACATTCACTGGTTTCAATCAACTGAACATTGTGGTATTCCACGTCACCTCTGTGGCACTTTCCTTCAAGGAGGAGAATGCGCCTTACCGCACTGCAAGAGGGATCTTCACACTATTAGCAAAGTGGTTTTAATGTTGTGGCTCACCTGTGTTGATCTTTGATTAGGAACATAGTATTGTTAGACCTTGTACACTTATGATAGTGATGATCTGATAATTTTTGATGGTGTAGCTCTTTAAAAAATCTGAGCAGATGTTTGTATCCAGAGAGAATTATTGCAGTTTCACAAATTGATGATTTACTAGTTTTATACTTTCATATCAGTCTCAAAATACAGTCACATGTGGGTGCTAGTGAACAAAAACTTAAATGACACGAACATGAGTAAATCCACAATCTTGAAAGCTAGATTCAACGCATGGATCCAATGAAAGCTTCAGATACAGTACCTCATGTACCGCACGTTTGCTGTAACAGTCAATATTTTTTACATATGATTATGTTTTTCTGTGCACTTTATGCATTCATGCTGACATTTACTGACAGGATTTTTCTATCAGTATGAAACAGCCTGCCAGCATTCAAGATCGAACATTTCTTCAATGCACAAACCGGGACTACTGAATGACGAAAAACTGTGATTTAAGCTGTTTGTGCATATTAAACTTAAACAGTGACTCATTGTGTTGCAGCACCAGTGTCCACTTAGTTTCTCAATGTCAGATCCTTCTTAATGGTTTTGTATAGGCTAACAAAGGACTCTGCCCACACATCTCTTTGGTATTCAGTAGTGGAACTGGCCACCTGATGGGCAGTGTACACCAAAGTCAACAAAACACGCTCAAAGTCATCCTGATGCAGGTAACCAGTTTGACGTGAAAGGCCGGCTATGAGCCTCAATATGTCTGTTAGCTTTTTGGGAATTATCTCTTCGCAGATTAGATCCAGGTTTCTTGTCTTTTGAAGGGAAGCTAGTTCCTCGTCTCTGACTGCAAATGTTCCATTGGATTCAAAATGTATGCCAGTCATCAGTACCTGTATTTGGTGAGAAGAAAAGAAATAGTTGTTAATGGTGACATTATCAGTGTTTGTTGCTTTTTCACTTGGAAAAAGGAAAAAAAAAAGCTTGTTTCAATGTTGTTTCACCTCAAATAATAGATGAGCATCATTGATGGAGCTGAGGAAAGTGGGGTTCACCGCAGCTGCCGCTCCTCTTTTCATTCTGCTTGCAGGTGGAAATAGAGCTGGTGCATCGAGAGAGACACACAATGAGAATTACGTGTGTTGCGAATGCCAGTTTAAGTTTTCCATTCAAGTTTTTTTGTCATCTGATTCATTACTAAGCATCCAAAAGACTACTTAAATCTTTTCAGCTGGAAATCTGTGTGACAACTAAGCAATGCTCCCTGCGAGGTACAATGAAATGCAGATTCTACTGTGAGGTGAAGGTTCTGGCACATGTGAGATCCAGGTTTATCCAGCCCGCAGCAGCAGGCAATCTATAATGTGGATCTGTGATCTATAACCTTACACATAAATACTACCTGCAGTCAATGAGACATGGCCTCAACCTTCAAAGGAAACATAGAAATCAAAGGCGGAGTAACACGTGGATTATACAACAGGTTCCAGATGATTGTGCAGTGCTGTATGTGAACTTCAGCCTCAATTTCACAGCATTCCAAAAGCTTTCACTTGAACTTGAATGTGAATTTTAGAGAAGAAGAATTGCGCCTTTGCCATACTTATAACCCATTGTGCTCAGCAAAGACTTGCTTATTAGCACTAAACTCAGACAGACTGATGGAAATGTCACATACTTGGTGTTAACCCAAAATTTCTGACAAAACTCTGCCACATGAAAATACACAAGAAACCACCATGAAGGACAATACCGTAAAATACTTCATGACTATCTAGATCAGATGGACCAAAGCAGTCGACCCAGTGATCTGACAAAAGAAAGAAACATGCACCACACACAAGAAATACATAGTGCCAAGAGAGTTTCTGCAGTTCCGAGATCCAGGTCACATGTTTTTTTCCAAAACGATGAAAAAGGGAGGAAATCATAATCAAAGATAGAGAGAAAGCTGCAGATATGAGGGCGGTGGTGGAGTGATTCAGTCAGACAAAACAAAGAAACAAACAAACATAAAGAGAAAATGAGACAAAGAAAGCCGGGGAGAAGAATAGAAACACATTAAGAAATTCACTGATGTGCCAGTGCCATTCAGCCAGTGATAGCTCTTTCACAGCATGTGTTTATTTCAGCAAATGAAACCCGATTATATTTTAATAGACTTAAATCACTCAAGCAAGTCGGTCATTATGCTAATCTAATGATCTCCATTAAGTTCCACAGAGCCAGCGAGGCCTTGCATTATTAAACAGTATAGCTTTTACTTTTTAGTGACTTCTACAACTCACCATTATTAAATATTTTCATAAAATATATTACTCTAATTACATGTACAGAGTATTTGTAACTGGTGATTAAGTCAGGGCATAATGATTAATTCAGTATGAAAATGATAATTAGTTGGATAAAAATAGTGACTGAATTCCAGCTCATCCAAACCCAGCAAAAAAAAAAAATAGAAATAAAAATAAAGAAATAAAAATGCATTCACGCTTATGTTTGAATTTATTTGAGCAAATTGTGACTTTTTTTCCCTGAAGTGCATACTTTTGCTTGAAATGTTTTAATGTAGATAAACGTTCCTGCCTATACTTCCACACTTTTGCTTAGGACACATTTACTTGTATAGCAGCGTGTTCACCTATGTTTTTGCAACTTTTTCTCATTACTTTTTATTTATGATTAGATGTAATAATTGTGATAATATGAAAATGTTCTTTTATGAAATATTTATTAGTATCAAACCTGGGCATTTTGTGGAGCACACTGGATGAAGACGTGCTTGCACAGCACTTATGGTCCTGTCCTATTTTGACTTGCTGTCTTTGGCAGCTCCGCCTACAGTAGCATCAGGAGGTAGTTGTTTGAAAAACCTGAAGGGCAGCCAAAAACGATAAAAAACTAACATGGTTCCCACATTTACCAGCTAATCTTTTTAAAAAAGTGAATCTAATGCTGATGATTAGAGCTTTTCATTCTTTCTTGCCTTCATTCTTCAATACTGACTTAATGTCGACAAGCACTCATGGCATGTTAACACGTGATGAAATCAAGAGCACCTTTATAAAACCACTCAGCAAACTCAACAAGCAAAAAAAAAAAAAAGATCAGGAAACAGGTGCAGAAGAACTCGCAGTAGCAGCTGAGATTAAAAGTGAAACATGCTTTGACTAAAAATAGATATTTAATGGTAAATATATTTAACTCACAGATTAGCAGCTTAGCAGCTGTAATACAGGACAGGTAAGGATCAAAC
>VUQK01004915.1:12504-23349 GCA_015106715.1 Bujurquina vittata | reverse complement strand
TTTGCCCTCACTTTTAAAATTTTTTTTTTTTTTTTACAAAAAAAAACCCAAAAAAACACCAAAAAAAAAAAAAAAAAAATATAAAAAATTTAATAAAAAAAAAAAATAAAAAAAATAATAATAATTGTGTTTAAAATCATTTCCACTTGTCATATGACTCAATAAAAGTGACTAGCAGATATAAAACATAATTTAAGTGGTACTGTTTACACATTTTGAAGGTACTGCAGCCTTACAAAGCATGTGGATGCTACACAAATTGCACGAAGCAGAGATTGCATCTTACTCGTGTAAAAACACACCTCCACATTGTAACTCAGTCATAAGGAAAACAAATGCATCTTTTAGGGCAGAATTCAAGTAATGTGACAAATTCTGAGGTCAACAGGTAACATATTAGGTACTGTTTCATTGCAACCACTTAATGGAACATTTTAGCACAATATTCCTTAATGTAATGAGCCCAAATATATAAAGAGGTAACTAATGTATTTTACAGTACAATAACAGCAGCGCAGACTTTATGACTTCTTTCATGAGCCAGAGAAAAGCTCTGTAACAGAAAGTCAAACATAATTGACATTGGCAAAATATCTGGAGTGTAAAGACAAGAGAGTCATCTTGGCAAAGATAAAAAGGCGGATGCATTGAGATGTAAAACTGAGGAGATGAGGGGAATGTAGCTCAACACTGGCCATGTTCAATAGGACAAACATTCAGAGCTTATCTGTTAAGAATCAATATAATCGAACGCTCCTTGTTTTCAAATCACCTGTGAATGTGTGTGTCCTATTAAAGTGCCTGAATGATAAATATGAACATCAACTGTGGAAAAACGACCTGCATCCTCCGTAGTAGTGTACAGTACATATAGAGCTTTGGAAGCTTGGAGTTGGAACGCAGTAAGCCACAAGAAAAAAAAAAAAAAAAAGCCACAGGACAGAGGGCGCGACCACGGCGCCAGCTGAGGTAGTAGTTTGAATGAACGAGAACTTCCCAGGGACCCACGGTAGCAGCTTGAAGAGAGATGTGTAGCTACCTGGAACTCAGAGTCACTGGGCTGGCGGAGTGGACCAGAGAGGAGGGGGGCTGTGGCTACTAAGTCCCCTTTCCCGTCATTGAAGGTCCATGTGCAAATGATTTAAATTTTTCCTCAAAGGAAGTGTAACTGCTCCTATGAGTATGAACTGTGTTAAATCTGCTAGTCCACTGACAAACAGATAAAATCTCTTTACAACATGCTCTTATATCATCATCCATACAATAAGAAACATTCTCATCCCGGTTCCCAAGGTTTTCTAGACTGTAAAAAAAGACAAAGTTTTTGTTGTATTTAACAAAGCAGCTTGTGTGTGAAGCTGTTCGACACAGATCGAGCTGGGAGGAAACCAGCTTGGAATGGTTCATTGTGACCAAGGCAGCCTGATGGCGCAGTGCAGAGGTTAATGATGCTGCGAGAAGCCAACTGGTTTCTGCCCTCCCCGAGTGGCCTGGACCCATTAGGGCAGCTTCATGAATAGACCATTATCAATGGACGAGACAGGCATAGGGCAGGGGAACTGAAAGAGACTCATGTCTGCTGTGAGGGCAGCCATGGCAGCAGGATCGTGCTCTATCTGTGTCCTCAGAGCAGGGTCAATCTTCTCCAGTCGCCGCTTGATCCTCTTTGCCTCCCTCTCGCGGATCAGCCTGGCCTGCCTCTTCTCCGGTGTCTCGTTGGCCCTCTTTAATCGCATGGCCTCCCTGTCTCTCTGTAGCCTGCGTGCCCGTTGCTCCTCTGTTTCCTGCATCCTCTGCATACGCTTGGCCTCGCGGTCCCGCAGCCGCCTCAGCTCCCTCTCCTCTTCCGTCTCACACGCCCGCTTGTTCTTCTTCGCTGTGCGCTCGCGCTCTAGACGCTGCAGTCGTGCCTCCAAGGGTTCGTTCTTCCGACGCAGAGCCCATTTTCGCATCGGTGACTGGGCTGCCACTAACTGCTGGTAGGCCACGCAGCTGTTGCACACCAGCAGCACTCCGGCAGGATACACCGGCATAGGGCTCAGAATGTCAGGGATAGGTGGAAGACCAGAAGAGGAGGAGTTGAGCGCATCAGGAATAGAGGCGAGGGATGGCCCTTCAGAGAGAAGACTGTCGGATAGTGAAGGAAAGGAGGGTCCCTGGTCAGAGCCTGTGCATTGTACTGCAGCTGAGCATGGTCCAGATCCCGGCCCTGGGCCATGACATGGCCTTGGGCCTTGACACTGTTCCTGGCAGGAGCGTTGGGCTTGACATAGGTTGGGATTGGTGTTAGCTGCGTGGCATGGGCAAGGACCCTGACATGAACTGGGGCTAGGGCCCGGTCCGTGGCAAGAATGTGTGCAGGGGCCTGGGCTGCTCATGGGGCTGCTGGAGAGGGACTGGGACATGGAACAGGCATCCCTTCCTCCAGTCACATCCATCCTAGTTGTGTCAAGGACTTCTTTAAGCTTCTCCCTGAAACAGGATACATAAATCAGCTAAACATCCTTGTTTTACATCTGGATTCTTCCCTAGAAGCATTAGATCCCTGAATGAATCCCAGAATCCCAACTCTTTTCTAAATGTTTCACATAGGTGTAACAGAGCTGATTAAGCTTATTTCCAGACTTAAATTGTAACTCTTGAGCTCTGCTAGAGTAGATTTGTTTCATTCCCTGTTAAAAAAAAAAACCTTATTCACCTTATTCTGTGCCTGTATGAAGCCCCTCCACAATCTGAAATGAGCACTTTCAGCTCCCCCATCCTCCCTTTCTAACTTTCTTCTGACTGGCTGCACCTCCTAAACAGAAGTTTTCAACAGCAGATGGTGGGGCTTGTGTGCACACAGCCAAAGTGTGTGCTTGAGATGATGATATTAATCATCTACCTTCTCACTTACACCATACACTTACAGTAAGAACAAAACATCTGAAACCAAGCGTTTAGAGCAGTCTGAAACCTGAGATTTCACCCCACAAGGATTTGTTCCAGCAGTCTGCAACAAAGGCGTCATACACCAGCCTGACAAGCATTGTTGTTGCCTTGAATTTTTGTTATTTTGTTAGCCAGGCTGTATGGTCACACATTTTTAGATAAGAGGAAAAGTTTGCTTCTGTCAAGCTGCAATGATTGACATGACTTGAAAGCACTTTGTTGATATGGGAAGAGATGACTCATTTTGTGTTAGTCGTTTCCCAAACATTTTGCTTCAGAGATGAATATGGCCATGTGTCACATGAACTCTGGCTAGCTCTCTGGAGAGAGCTTCAGCAGGCTGTTACACAGCCTCAGAGGAGGTGACTGTTCAGATGACACAGTGTGCCAGATGTTGATTATGGTATTTTATTGTAGCTGGCTGGAACAACATGAAACAACTTTTCCACATACATCTAAGATATATATTTTTTTTGTCCCCCTTTAGAATAATAAATATTTACATTTTCTAAACTTAGCAACAAATGCTTCTGCCAACCGTTAATGGCTCATGACTTTTCTTTTCTCGCCTTTTTAATCACTTCTCACTGCTTCTCCTTCTACTATGCGTGCTGACCTTGTCAGTGCTGTTTAAATTAGAAATGTAATGGTAGTTGCTAAGCAACACGCAAGTTTATTTCCATTAAATCTGTCATTGCAGTACTAATTTTATTCATCCCTCATGTTCTGCATTCTGCCTAATCCCACACTTGGAAAACCACTGATCTATTGCATTCAATTACAATGTACTAAAGACTCATTTTTACATCTTCATATGTTTTCAACCAAAAGGGTTGTCTTTTAAAATAATGTAGCATACAATTTTTTTTCTAGTTTCTACAGTTCACTCCTACTAGAATCAGGTTTTAAATACTATGGAGGATTAAACAGCCTAATTTTAAACTGCTTCTCCTTCTGAATCAGTTATGTCTTCTCACCTTGTCAAAAATGGAGGGATATTTCTAAACCCTGCGATATTGTTTTACATTAGATTAAGATGAATAGTATTAACAAAACAAAAACAACAGCAAAAACATTACAGGGTAATCAGCTCTTCAATACAGAAACTTCAGGGTCATAATAAATTTGTATCATTATATCACAACATCTACATCCATCTATTTATACTTTTTCTTTTCAATTAAAACAATCTGCATTAAGACCTGAGATGAGAGCTACAGCAGAGATGAGCTGAACCTGTTAAAGTTGTTAGTGTCTGTGAAGCGTGCACCACAGACAGCGCAGTTGGAGAGGCGGTCCTCGGAGTGGATGAGAAGATGCCGTCCAAGTGAGCCAGGCGAACTCAGGGCTCGCCCACACACTGGGCACACATAGCTCTTGGTGTTGCTCATCATAGTCGTGTGCTGTTAAAGACAGCAAAAAGAGATGAGAACACCCGCAAACTTAAAAGATGTCAACTTTTTGTTAAAGACGATTCTCTTCTGATTACAAAAGACAAAATAACAAAGGAAAAATACATTTTAAACATCAATAAACTTGAAAACTAAGCATGTGCATCTAAATTCACGATTGCAACAACTATTCATAACTGATTATGTGATTGTAATGCATGGTACTATTAATGCAAAGAGCATACAGCATTTATACAAAATTAACATAAGAAAAAGGCTGGGAGATCACTCTAAACTAAATGTATTACTGCAATAACAATGACTATCAACACTCATGGGGATTTTCCCACTATACATAAAAAGAAAAAAAAACTGCCAAATTAAAGACTCCTATGGCAAAGTGTGTGCCAGATTAGACTGCTACAATACAGTTTGTGAAGTTGCATTTCTTTCTTGGTTTTGTACTGGGGAAGGCAGGTGAGACAATGTTGTTCTCACCTGGTAGACATGGGAGATAAGCTTCTCAGGGCTGCTGAAATCCAGCGTGCAGAGAGGACAAACAAAGTTGTTGCAGTGCTCTCCCCCTTCCTCGCTCTCCTGGAGAAAGTCACATAGCATTTAAATACATTTTAAAGCACATCTAGCACTACAGTCAAATTATTTAAAGCTGTAAATGGAAAAGCAGAGTTTTGAGTTATTTATAAAATTAAAATTTCACATATATGTGGAAGATTCACTGTTGGCAGTTAAAATTTAAGCGCCACACTAATGTGGGCCTTGTTTCAGTCTGAAAGCGTTATCACAAGTGTATGATGATGTGTTGAGCGAATGACTGAGCAAAATTCGCACAAGCCCCAGTGACTCACTGACAGTGACATCACACTGTGTGCTGAGACAGATGTGACTCAAAGAGAACATTTTCAAACAGAAGGTGCAGGCAAGAAACATATTGGCTGAACCCAGGGGTGTCTGCCTTTACGAGCATTTGTGAAAGAATGGGTTGCTCTAAAGAGCTCTTTGAATTTAAGCGTGGTACTGTAATAGGACACCACCATCATAGCAACAAGTCAGTTCATGAAATTTCTTCCCTCCCAGACACTCACGATCAACTGCAAGTAGTATTATTGCAAAGTGGAAGTGTTTTTAGGAACCACAGCAACTCAAACGTGGCAGATTATGTAAAGATACAGAGGGGGATCTCCAAGTGCTGAGGCATGTAGTGTGGAAAATGCGCTGTTGACTCCCTAACTGCAGGGAACTTCATGGCATTGGTTTCCATGACTCCTGTAGATGAACTGTGCGGGTAACCCACTACATTTTTCACTTTTTTCCATACAGTATAGTGGTATCTTTAGATTAATTATCAGTTTTACTAATTTCCCATCTCAAAATAGCACAAAACAGAAATGTCAAAAGTTGGCAATATTCAAGCAATTGTTATTTTTCACACAAAAAGGTTTTGTTTTCTTCTAGCATTTGAATATTACACAAAATTTTAGAGTTTTGTTGAGGAGGAAATGCTGAACATATCAGTACTTCCTTTTCCTGTTAACTGCATTGGGTCAGGCAAAAATATCTGATATTTTTCTCTAGTACAACACATCAGCTGTGAATCCACAGATGCATGCACCAATTCATGAACCCAACTGAACATAACAAAACTGGATCAGACAACACAGAGTGGGCATCTGGATGCAAATTACTGTTCAAGTCAACTTGTTTTTTTTATGCACAACTGATGGATCAGAGTTGATAAAAGTCTTACCAAACCTACTGACTCATTTATAAACCGCATTTTTCATGCAGGCCAGATCTGTGTCTTCATTTATCTCTGGTGTTACCAGTGTGGTTGCTTACAGTCATATATCCTGTGCTCAAACTAGTTAAATATGTACAGAGAAGTTGTTTTCAAAGAAGGAAACAGTGAGAAGTAAATAAAATCATCTTCCAGTTTTTAGGTCCTCACCACAACTGTTGTGTATGTTCCTTTTTTGTTAGAAAGAAATAAACACTATTAAAAGGACTATCAAGTGGTACCGTGAGAAAAACACCAGGAGGAAAAGCCCCAATTCCTCCAGTTTCATATAGGTAGCAACCCTCTCACCTCTTTGACTCCTGCTCCTTGTAGGAGGCACTGTGTTCTCTTGGTGGTCATGTGGTCGTCAGCAGAGGTGTTGGAGGACGAGTCTTCGCCGTGGTTTTCAGGGTCACTATCGCTGTCTTCTATGGAGGCAAACACAGCCCTATCAATATGGACAGACAACAGAACACAGGGCAGGGCTTATTCTCACTAAAACCCCTCACGGACATTCCTACAGAGTCCAACCGTCCTTCCCTGACCCATCCCTCCATCTTGTACCTGAGAAGCTATCCTGCCCTTGGACTTCCTGGGAGTTGTTGCTGCAGCATTCACTGTCCTCTGTGAATTCATCCCTGCCATCCATGTTAATAGTGTGCTGAAGTCCTGTGACGCTCGAAGTGTGGAATGGCCCTGGAGATAAAAAGACAGTGAGTAAGATACTTGTTTCCAGTGAGCACAGTGGGTTGCTTTAACGGGGGCAAAAAGTAATCATGTGTCAGCTCACATCTGTTACTAGCAGAATTGTATGATTTATGTAAGCTAAACCTGTAAGCTTAAGCTCAGTGGTAGAGGAGATACCAACATAGAGAGATTTTTTACATCAGTGTAACTCCAAGCCTATCTTTCAAGTTTCTGAGAAGACAGGTTTTTTTTTTTAAATGGCAACACAATATCCTGGGCATCAAACAGGCAGACTGATCCTAACTGTAGCAGTACCAATATCTTTTCTGTAGGTCTTTGATTTTTACCCTGCCAGCTCCTTAGTATAAAGCCTTTGTGATATCTGATCAACAAGAGAATATAGCAGATAACTGTCCGATGTATTCACAGCTAGCAAGTGGGAGCCACATGTCCATTGTTTGATGCATTATATCCAGGCAGTGCCCTTGCCAAACCCAACAGAATATTTTGGACCATATCCTGTTTTGTGGTATATGAAAAAGTTGTCTTTTTCCAAGTTCGAAAAATGTGTCCTTGTGATTCTCCCGAGTTTGTGTGTGAAAACAGATTGTGCCTGGACCTCTCTCCAAGCCATGTTGATGCTGTGCCTTGATAGTTCTGCAGGTCTACTTTTAGTACAGTTGCATTATTACTGTAACTGTACAAAAAGTAATGACAGAAATTTAAACAATCTATACTAGCGCACATTAGAAAGCCGTCACTGATAGTCAATGGCCTTCAGTCCGAGTGCAGCCGTTGATTCGAGGGGGTTAAAAACGCCAACAAGGTGCCAAACAAGCTAAAGAGGCACCTAAAATCCAAACATCCCTTAAGAGAAAAACTGTGCCCACTTCAACAGATTGCTGGATCAGAACCAGGGAGGACAAGACTGCGTGCTGGACTGTGTGTGAAAGAATCTGATAAGGAGAAGTTGTGGATTTCTCCTTATCAGATTATAGTGGAGTCTAGTGGAGCAGATTATGGCATTATGCTCACAAGTCCCTTCATCTGAATTCTCAATCAGAAGAACTGATAATATGAGGCTATGTTATGTTGGCTTCTGCACAAAAAGTTTGAGAACTACAGTTCTGAGCAACTCATTTCATTTGAAATAAACCGATTATATTTAGCAAGAAGATAAACATGGTAAAAAAACAAAAAAAACAAAAATGAAGCATTTTAGCACAGAAGCCATTTCTCTACCCATACATTGTATCCAGCATATGAAAGCTTCATCTCCATAGCAACTTTGAAACAGCATCTGCTGTGGTCGTGTATCACAAGAAGGTATAAATGTTTTGATAGAAGTGGATTCATCTATAGCCAAAGATCCTTATTTTGATCATACTTTGTAAATGTGGACTAATACTATCTAATTAAGCTGAAAAAAATGTTAGAGATTATTACAGCAATGCAACATGCTGACAAAAACAAAACCTACAATCAGAGCAAAACGGTCCACCACATAGAAAGCACTCCCAGGGAGTAAATTACTGTAACAATTCTACCTTTTTTCTTAAGACTTTGGCAGGACCTGTTGAGAAGAACTTATTAGCAGATTAATCGGGTTTCATACGAACCATAACAACAAGCAGCAGGATTCATGCTTAAGCAGCAAGGCGAGCCCAGAGACATATATGCATGCACATTTACTTCATTTGCATCCCAACCCCCACTTTTTTAATACAGATATACACTCACAGATACATGCTAGCTGTTCCAATAGGCATGCTGCATTCCCACGGGGGAAGCAGCCTGCACTCTTCCTCCAGCTAACTGCCTAGCTGCTCTGTTTCTCCATTTCTCTCTCTCAGTACCACCCACACACAGAACAGCCTGGCTCGCCCTCTGTCCTCCCTGCTTATATATGGAGCTCTGACTACGTCCATATCTTTACCATCAGCTCTGAGGGGGAGGATAAAGCTTCATACCATGACAGCCCATATGTGGCTCATTTCACCCGCTGTGATGCCACTCTTTATTGTACATAGTAGCTCTTTTTGGCTGAAGGATGCAATGCTATCCCTTCACTTTCTTATTACACTGGACCCTGCAAACGTTTATTCAACTGCCAGCACTGCTCCACTGGACGCAGTTTTGTTGAAAGCTCCACTGGCATTCACACATAGGAACATCACCACTTCAGATAGCAAAAATTAATGATAGCTTAAAATCCAATTTTCTTCCCTTGCGTACTCCCTCTCTATTAACACAGATCAGAAGATGGGAGAGAGCTCCTGACTTCAGTTACCTGAGACTGGCAGAAGTAATTACAGCCCTCATCACAATCCTGAGGTCCTGCGTACACGCACGCGCACGCACACACGCGCACACACACACACACACACACACACACACACTTTCTCTTTTATTCTCTGTGTGTGAGAAGAACAGAAGTATAAAGCTAGTGATTTGGCTGCTTGTGAGAAGTTGCTATATGAACACAGTTTGGGCGCTTTTCCCACAGAAATCCAAGCATTTGTTAGCAGAGTGGGTCGGAGTATTGAACTATGAACTACTACAACAGGCTGGCTTCTCGGCGCGTAGCCAATGATTGGTGTGTGAGAGATACCCATCCCCCCACCGCTACGGCTCTGTCTGTACATCTGTCTCTCCTTGCTACCCCCCATCCCTCACCCCTCCACCCTCCTCGCTCCCTCAGTCTCTGCCACTGCGATGTTATCTCTGAGTCTGTGTGTCTGTAGGCAGGAGGTGACGCAGTGTCTGACTGAATCCAGACAAAGAGACAAACTCATCAGCCAGCAGACACACAGAAGAGGGAGAGGGTTAGAGGGGGAGGCTGGGGGGTAGCCGGGTGATGGAGGGGTAGCGTGCAAAACAAAACAGACAAAAGACAGAATGCCAAAACTCTACTCAAACACTGAGCAATGGGGGTCCTGTTGAATTCAAAGGCCCCTCCTTCTCCTTTTCAGCAGCCGTCCCCTCCAAAAAAAACCGCACACATGCAGACACACAACACTGTCTGAATCTGCAGGAAGTGCTGGGCCCCCCGTCTTACGCCCATAGACTTTCAGGAGAACATGGACGTTGGGCCAGACATCTGATCAGTTCTCACCCCGAATAACCACTGACATAACATTGCAGAAAATGGATAGAGATGAAGTGATTAACCACTTTTCTTAACAAAAGACCTCCACAAGTTAGTTTGCTTCTGGCTAACACAACAAAAAGTGATTTCTATATATTTAGATTGGAATTTTGATTCAGCTACAACACTAACACCTTAGTCACATAAGATTCAAAGTTGGTAAAAACTTTGACTCTTGAGACCTCAGTTTGTTAGGTGGACCAACAATATACATTTAATGCCAAATATTGTGAAATAACTTGTTTGTTATTATTATTTCCAATAAGGTTTTCAAGATCTCTACTTTTAGGTACATAAAAATGATGAAACCACAGCTAAAAACTCACATATACTGCTGCACAAACTGATGTATACATCCCTGACAGGCATCCACTCGACACCACAAAGTATGCACCACCACATCCAAACAAAACACCTTTTATGTGATGCACTTTTTCTTGGGTATTGTTGTACATCAAACTTAACAGCTAGACAGACATCACTGTTGTATCATTGTCTGGAATTCCCTCCGTGTGTGTGTGCACGTCTGTGTGTGCGACCATGTGCACGTGTGTCAGCCTGCCTGCCTGTCAGACTGTCTCCCTGCCTGTCTGGTCTGTCAGTCTGTCTGTCTGGTCTGACCTTCTCAAAGGGGACAGCTCTCTGAATGCAATTCATACCTCACAAGAAAAGACAGGTAAAACAAATAATGGAGAGGAAGAAAGAAAGTCAGCGTGCAAAACACCCCTGCCTGCACTCTTACTCTTGTGTCATGAGTCTTGCTAGGTCTTTAAAAAATAAATAAATAAAAATGAAATGACAGTCTCGGGGCCTTCTGAGGTTTCCAAGCTCTCACTCTGGACTCTCATAGGCGTTTCAGAGCAACTAAGGAGCTCATTAGCTTGCAGGTCTGC
>VUQK01004914.1:2926-19061 GCA_015106715.1 Bujurquina vittata | reverse complement strand
TTTATACCTTCGCCGTGCATGAACAGGTACCTCTCCAAGATCGAATCCCTCCAAATCAGCTCCAGATACACTGAGTCTGAGTTTGAGTCTGTACCCTTCCTGCTTTCCCGTCCCAAGCAGCCTTACCAAGGCCAAACAGCTGCCCAGACTTCCTGAATTGAGACAACACGCCAGGTATCTCCCGGTCCAATTCGGAGAAATCTTGGTGTCAATAAACCAAATGTATATGTCCTCCATCGACAATGCAGCCAGGAACGTCATCTTCCGCCCTCACAGGAATCCATAACGTAGCCAGCCGGGAATGTAAATAGGATAAGAGGGAATAGGGTTCTCCTTCCCTAATCTCCTCATGGTGAAAAACTGATCCAAAAAAAGGCAATGAGAGGCCAGCTGACCAGATCCATAATTATAAATTCCAGTTTGAAGAGAGGCTCTAAAGCAGCTAAAGCAGCCAAAGCAGGGTAAAAAGGGAAGGATTAGGGAGAGAAGAAAAGTGCGACCGACTCCGCCGAGGAGCAGAAGGAAAAAATTGCTCCCACAGTAGATTTCTTCACACCAAGCTGCTTGCCTATTGCAGATTCAGTCTTCCCAGCCTGGTGCAGGTCTACAATGTTGTTTCTGGTGTCCTTCGACAGCTCTTTGGTCTTCACCATAGTGGAATTTGGGCTGTGTCAAACAGGTGCCATTGATACAGGTAATGAGTGGAGGACAGAGGAGAGGAGAATTAGCAAAACTTAGTGTTGGTTTGAACCTCCACACCCTGACAAGTCAAAATCACCAAACGCTTTTGTCAGAAGCTTTGACACAGTATTTTGGACTACTGAATGTTTGTTTCACATTTTGAGTCTTGGTTCCAGTTTTTGATCATAATTTGTTTTCTGCAGTCTAATTTTCTGGTTTTTAGTCATTTGTTCTTCCTGCCTCCTCTGTGTTCAGGGGGAAAGAGGAAGACCAGAGACGATTCGTGGATGCAGTGAAGGATATGCTGATGGAAGATGGTCTGGTTGTGGGACATGAAGGCAGATGATCCGCTGTGGCGACCCCAAAAGAGAGCAGCTGAAAGACGATTAATGTGTGCAAAAAAAACTGTGGCAATGTGTTTAATAATAATCATAGTAAAAAAAAAAACTCCAGTCACACTTACTAGCTTCAATTTTTATTTTTTTATGCCACAACACAATTAAAAAAAGGGTTAAGTGCCGTTCACATTTCTGAAGTCAAACTGAACATGAATGCTTCCATTTCTGCAGATACACTAAATATGAAACACTTTTCAAATCCCACTCTGTTCTTTCCAGGAGCACAATCGTTTCATACCGCAGGCAAACCACTCATCTTCCACTGTAGTGCATCTCAAAAACAATGCAGGGAGTTAGTAGCAAGCAGTAAGATGCATTTAAATTCACACTGAAGGGCATCCTGCTGCATCTCCAGTCTGCACGGGACTTCTTCCACTTTCCCTTATTTTCTGTCATTTTGTTTTTTTAAACAGCAGTGGACGCTCATATTAAACATGGCCAAAGGTACAATTAATGAGGACAGCAAATACCCATCAATTGATCAATATGAGCCAAAAACCTTTAGACTACTTAAAACTATTGGTTTCAGGCCTTTTTCCTGTACTCTTGGCTTTGATATCAGAACTAATATTCTTAATATGCTCATCTCAGGCAGACCCCTGAGCACAGAAGCACATCCCGCCTTCTGTTCAAGAGTAACCAATCAGAAGAAAGTTGCGTGAAGGGAGAGAAAAGTGTGTCATTAGGCTCAGATACAGTAGCCAGTTTAAAGTTGCTCCATTGTACCACTATGTCTGGAAGGAATTTTTGGTAAATTATAGATTTTAGATTAATGAGACTAATCTTCCAAAACTCTGATTTGTAGAAAAATGACAACTATATTGTCATTTTTGGCACATAATTGAATGAATTATTTTCAATTAAAGCATATTTTGTTACTACTGCACTGAGGCACCAAAGTAAGAAACCAATAAACCATCTCCATTCGCTTCATGTTGTTCAAGTGAAGGAAAAACGCTCTGTTTTATGATTTCATGCAGACGATTCTAGTGCTGTGAACACAGAAGTACACATCTGTCAAAAAAAACTAACACATTTGTGTAGGATTCACACAGCTGTCTGGAAACGTCTGTAGGTTAGTGGTCAGTGGTCAGCCACAGCAGGGCCTACAGTCCTGCGGTCAAACGTCCTCTGTATGGGCTAATATGCTTGTGAGTACAGTTTGCCCCATAAATATGTTGAAAGCAGTGGAACAGTAGCAGAGCTGAAGGCAGAACCGGAACCGGGACTTCATTCTCCTTTGTAGTGGGGTCGCCTCTTCTCCTTGAAGGCAGCCAAACCTTCCAAACGGTCTTTAGTTGGGATCACCTTAAAAACACCACAAGCATGTGAGTACTAAAAAACATGCACTGTGTTCTTATATAGACAAAAGACACAATAAACAACCCTGTCAAAAGGTTTCATAATACACTAATGATTAGACACGTTGTGTTCCCCCACAAACCGCCACTCAGGACAAACACTGCAACAATGTTTCTGCAGGAACAACCGACTGTGTAGTCAAGCTGTTAATGAACGTCTGCACGTCACTGAGAAGGTGGTCCGAGCTCTGAAATGAATTCTCTTAAATGAACTTTTATATAAAAGCAAAGAAAAAATACCTCTAAAAAAAGGTCAGAAAGACAAAAATCAACAGGAAGGAAAAAATTAAACTGAAGAGGGTGAGCGTCAAGAGAAACACAGGATCATAATCGAGTTAATGAGCTGATGGTTGCGCGATGAAGCAGAGGTGTAGTGCTATTTTATTAAGTACCAGAGCACACCGATCAGTCGCTTATGACTGACGACAGGATCAAGTGTTGAACTGACCTGATCAGATACAAGTTCCTCTCATCTCTACACTTCCCTCTGTGTGGATTCTCTTTTCTCTCTCTCCTGTTACCCTCTCTCTGCCTTACTTACTGAATGGTAGAGTAACATTTGAGTTAATGAATGATTACCAGAAGCTGAATGTCAGCGATATCCTTTTCTTAGCAGGTATAAAGATTTTTGCTGCATGTCCTGTGAAAACATGGGGAGGACTTTGTGTTTGTTTATGGACGATCTGTGTGTATCAACGTGGCTCAAAATCTGAAACACTGCAAAAAAAATAACTTGGCTGCCTATAATAAGCAATAAGAGACGTGTCTGTTAGGTGGGGATGCAATATAGCCTCTAAATTATCTCATAATATTTAAAGAAAAAGAATTTGTGGTAATTGTATTTATGACAATTGAAAAAAAAGAATACTGAATATTGTACTGGTGTTTAATTACAATTTTATTGCGTTACCGTCATTGATGGCAAACTATTTTTCCCCACTTTATTTTTAATATTCCATTTTCTTTTTAAATACACTGTCAAAAATAACAATTTACAATATATTTTTATATAACTTACAAACATTAACCGAGAAGGGAAAAAACCATGAACCCCCCCAAACAAAAAAAACAAAAAAATGATGGAAAACTAATTCAAAGTGTCAATGTAGCCACAAGATGCAGCAGACCATTAGTAAATCTATGAATATCATAAGCTTTTCTTGCCCCTCACATTCTACCTGAACCTTCGATACACATTTCATTTCTCACCTGGGAATAACAGGCCTCTTCAATTGCCAGCCCTGTAGACAAATCCACCTGAACAGCAATGTGGAAATTATTAGTGATGGTTACTATACAGTTAAAACTCTTTAGGTTTTGATCTTTACAGTTAAAAAAAAAAAGACACTGTACGTGCAACTTCATGCTACACATAATTCTACACAACGCAGAGGAGCACGATGTGCAGTATCAGTCCCAGTGAGTATTTGATCTGAGAGCGTGCACATTAGCATCTAAAGACATCATCCTTGTGTTTCAGCTAGCATAGTTATGGATAAAAACAACAACAACAACAACGCAAACTGATTCAGATGCAGTTTAGGTTACTATAAACATGTGCTGTTACAGGAATGGAAATACTTTAGAATTTGCTCCTTTTTTTTGGGTTTCTTCCCCAAGATTTGTTTTCATTAAGCTCACTGAGGTCACTTATTTTGATCAGGTACCATTTGATAATTACTTTTATTTAAAGACTACAGCAAGTACATACAGTGGGCTGTCTCTACTACTATTCATGGCAACATTATACTTACCTTTTTTGTAACCACTTTATCTGTATTTTATTTATTGTTTTATTTTGTATTTTTTTATTTTGCACAGATAAACGCAGTTTATTTGCTGCATGCTTAGAAACTGCAACAAGCAAAGATGACTAGCAACTTTTCCACATGTAGTTAGGAGATGTGTGAACAGCATTAGAAAGCTATTAGACCACAGACGACAGATTAATCACTACCTGCAGTGGCAGTTATGAAAATCCCAAGAGGTCTGAAAGATGTTAACAAATCAAGTAAAACAATTCTAAAACTCCGTGAAGGCACTCCCATACTGCCCACACTTACCTCTATCCCCTGGTTAATGGCCAGCTTTGCCATCCTTATTGCAATTGGGCCCTGCGGAACCACACAAAATAAATAAATCAAACATTGATTTAATTTTAAAAACAGCTGATGAGAAACCCAAGCAGCATCAGGCCCATAGCCCTCTTTGACATCCGCAGGGTTGCAGCATAAGTTCATCACCGTACTCGTGCAAAGATCTGCTTGTTGCTTATTTTTACCTGAGGGTTGATCTCTCTCGCAAGCTCCAAAGCCCTCAAGTAGGCAGCATCTCCGCTGTTATTTTGCTCCACAGAATGACTGACGAGCCCCATTTGGTGTGCCTCTGTTCCATCCACCACGCGCGCAGCAAAGATGAGTTCCTTAGCGAGAGAGATGCCAATCACCCGAGGGAGACGCTGTGTCCCACCTGCACAGGGCACATGAGAAACCTGGATAGGATGGCCTCACCCATTATAATGCCCTCCACCACGGAGCAGGATTCAGAATTGTTTTGGGGGGGGCTTCAACATTATGAGTCTATGGTGTGAATTTGAACATGCAAACAAATTGTTTGTGGAACCTGACCTCTGACCTTAACCTTCAGGTCAAGGTTCAAATGTCTGAGATTTCTAGTGCATGCATGCATTTGTGTTGATGGCATCTGTTCCACAAAAACTCTAATTTGGCCATAATTTGAATGTTCTCGGCAACCTTGACCTCAAGTTAAAGGTCAGAGGTCAAGTTTTCGGTAAATCTTGTGAACTCAATAACTCGAGAATGATTTTACCTAGGCACCAGCTCAGCGTGCTCGTTAGTAGTATCTATGGTGTGAATTTGATGCTGCCACCGCCAAGGCAATGACAACAGCTCGACTTCTTCTTAGGGACAGAAAAAGTCCAAAGAAAGAAAATAGATCGGGTTTTAGAACCCAATCTATTTTAAATGAAATATATCTAATGAGCAGTCTGTCAGGAAATAAAAGTACTAAACTGAACAGAACAAAATGAAAGAAAACGGGCCTTACCTGCTCCAGGAATAATTGCAAGTTTAGTCTCAACTAGTCCCATTTTGGCAGTATTGGCTGGAGAAATTAAAGAGCAAAGTTAATTTTCTATAACTGCTGACTCGGTGAATTTGAGCTATGATGAGCATTTGTTAAGGAAAACTCTACTTCAATACACAACTTCAAATTTTCACTGATTTTAATTCAATGCTCAAAGTTTATAAAAGTCGCAAAATATACAATACTTTAGGAATTTAAATGTACAAAATTAGCATTCCTTGCTATGGGTCTTTTCTGTCACATCTGTAAACATAAGAAAGCATAACCGTAAAGCAAAGTCCGCTGAGTCTTACAGGAGATTCTGATGTCACAAGCAAGTGCCATTTCCAACCCTCCTCCTAAGGCAGCGCCATCAATAGCAGCGATTGTTGGTACGGGCAGGTTACCTGTAAAAAGAATAATCTAACAATCAAGAGGCACAAGCTGTATTTATGCAGGACTTAAAGCACCTTGAGCTGACTGAGCAGAATTTAACCAATGACAGCAGCCAATTAACCGAATTCCACCCCCCTCCCCAGTTTTCCACTTGTCCCCTTTGCCAGGTGATCTGGATCAGCATTCAAGTACCCTTGACATATATGTTATTTATTATTATAGGATCCTTACCTTGCAATATAAAATGCCTTGAACCAACTGTTGCTGTGATTTGGCACTACATATATAAAATAAAATTGAATTGAACCAAATAGAATACAGGCTTAGCTGTCACTTTAAAATCGGCATCTGATTATATGAGATGTGTCTGCAGCTTTGCCTGGTTAAAACAAGGAAACGTTCCTAAGGTAACGAGAGATACTGTGACACTAACAGTACCACAGAAGTGCTATAAAATCGACTTGTGCTCCAATGACTCAAACTTTTAAAGTACTGATTCAAACAAAATTCACGGTACCAACAAATTATTGTTAGCAAATACTGATAAATCCAGGATTTGGACATAAAATGTGTGTATGCACGGTTTAAACAGGGATTTGTGCATAGACACTGTTTTTAAATGCAGCCCATTGTCATTAAATCCAAACGTTTGGCATGAATATGCATCCACCATTAAAGCAGCAGTTCATGAGTTTATATTGCATCACTCAGACTTTACCCAGCTCTGTGATGAGGGCTCTTGCTTTGGATACAAATGGTCCCACTTCACTCTGGTGCATCTTGGCCCGCTCCTTCAGATCTGCACCTGCACACAGAGACAAAGCAAAGGCTTTCAGGCAGAGGTACGTGACCTCCTGAGGCATGAACCAGATGAGTACTGCACCAGCATGCAGCCCTTTGGCTTTCCGAATGTGAAGTCTGATTTTGCTTACTAGACGCAAGTCAAGCATTGCAGATTTAGAATCATACACACTGCACACACAGTGATACAGGAAGCTATCCACAACTGAAGAATGAAAACTAAAATGGAGAGCATTATTACCAGCATATTCCAACAGTGGCTAAAAAATAAATAAAAAATTGTGCAATTAACAAGCACATACCTGCACAAAATATACCAGGAACCAAACTGCATAAAATTACACTGCGCACTTTGTTATTTGTCTTGATGTCCTCCACAGCCTCAAACATCTGAAAGACAAAAAGGTTTTCCAACAAAATGCGACAGATTATAACAAAAGCTACAAATATTAATGGAGCACAGTTCAAGATAAACTCATACTTATCAAATGATAGTTCAGAAAAACTGATTTGAACTCCTACTGAGTTTAATCCCTCAGATATTAAAGAGGTTTATTGTTTTGGTTCTGGGTTATCTGAGGAATCACATAAATATCATGAGCAAGATATTATTGGTGACCGCAGACTAGCATGCTCTCTTTCTAGATCTTAAAGGCATGTCATTTTGAATATTGGCACAGCAATACATACCATTTTGACAAGATTTTTGCTTATGGCATTTTTGGCTTTGGGTCGATTTATTCCAACGACAACAATACCTGAAAGACAGGTGGGACATCCACACATTTACCATTACGTCACCACAGGAGAAACACTCACGCATCATAGGAATATATATGAGTAGTATACAGTTAGTGTACTAGAAAGAACATATCAGATTTTTTTTTTGCAAACATGACATCATACAATAATTTATTGGAGTAAGACATCAGTTGAACTTTTACTTCAGATAAAAAAAATGTTAGTGGTTTTTAGTCCTCTGAGGCGTTCCTTAAAATAACAGCAAATATTTTGGGGGTTCAATTTGTGCCAAAATTATGTTCACATACCCGCTGTGATGTTGACTGAACATGTGTCAAATCGTGTCTGTATCTTTTCAGCTTTAAGTTCTACTTTAAAACATCTTTTTACAACAGATTTTGTGTGTCAAACAACATTCAGGATTGCATGAAACATAAAATCCGTCCATCCATCCTCTCCCGTTTATCCGGGCCAGGTCACAGGGTCACGGGGTCAGCAGCCTAAGCAGAGAAGCCAGACCTCCCTTTCTCCAGCCACCTCCTTCAGCTCATCCGGGGGGATCCCAAGGCGTTCCCAGGCCAGCCGAGAGATATGCTTACGTGTGTGTGTGTGTGTGTTTTTATATATATAATATATATAGACACCTTTTTTTTTAAAATAGACAAATGTTCAGCCACACATATGTTACAATACCGTTACAATACTGATCATAATAAGCTGATTTACAGTAAAAGTACAGGAATATCAGAGTTACTTACAACTGGATTTCCTCATAATACTTACCTTTGCTACTTTTTGCTAAGGTCCAGCCTGGTATTATGTTACACGGTGATGTGAACACCACCCATTACTTTGTCTTTCCCCATCACTTTCCATGTATTTGCATTTCGACAATAACAGCTTTCTCCTGCCAAACTGGCCTTTCACTTGACGCTGACTGGAAGAGGAGCTTACCGCTGTCTTCTCCGTCCAGGTACCTGACGCGCAGGTCATCCTTTGCGTCAGAGCTGTAGTGCCGCGTCGCGGCGCCGCGGCTGCCCCGGCGGAGACACGCTGTGCTGGGCAGAAGAAAAGGTGTGGAGCAGGCGGCGGTAGCTGCTAGCCTGCAGGCCTTTTCCCGATCCGCTGCCTGCAGCCGGAAAGCTTGCCAGAGGGATCTGCATGCCACCAACACCGCCATACTGGAAAACTGCAGTGCCGTTTGACTTTCAACTTTGAACCCAGTCACGTGCTAAGATCACATGACTTACTCGCAATGTGCATGGACCCTATCGCTTGGCGAGGAAAACAAAAATGTAAACATTAGATTTATCGTCATCTCATCTCTTACACGTCTTGCCCATATCTTCTTTTTGATTTTTTAAATTATTATTATTAATCTGGTGCAACACATATGACTAATTTTAAAACTCCGTGCTGAAAAGCTTGAAAATCATAACTCGCTGTTCAAATCAAATCAAATCAATTTTATTTATACAGCGCCAATTCACAACGGACAGTCACTTTGTATTGCAGGTAAAGACACTACAATACTGCAGAGAAAACACAACAGTCAAAACGACCCCCTGTGAACAAGCGTTTGGCAAGAGTGGGAAGGAAAAACTCCCTTTTAACAGGAAGAAACCTTGGGCAGGCTCAGGGAGGGGACGTCCTCTGCTGAGACCGGCTGGGGAAAGAGAGAGGACAAAAGACATGCTGTGGAAGAGAGCCAGAGATTAATAATAACTAATGAATAATGCAGAGTGGGGTAGAAACAGAGTAAAAGAGATGAATGAAAAGAAACACTCAGTTCCATATAATCCCTATTTACCTCTGAGAGGGTGTATTCACCAAGCTCCTTTCCTTGCAGGCAGCTTTTCAAGAGTAAGTGTTGCGGCTGCCATCTTCACAACCAGAGCTCCGTCTCTGAGGTGACATTATCAAGGGTAGAAATTGCCTCTGTTTGGCAAACTGAATTTTACATGTGTGTTTGTGAAACTCTTGGAGCGAGAAAAGTCTGTTGTGTCAGAAAAAGGAGCTGGTTTGACTTGTATGTGAACTCATGGAAAAAATCCACTGATGGTTCTACTTTAAGAGTCCCATATGGTGAATCTATTTTTTAGCAGTGTGTATATGAAATTAGACATACTGAATAAAATCTATAAAAATATGAAGTTGCTAATGACATCATTTCATTTCTCCAGTAACAAACAGCAAGTCCTAAAGCATCCCTCGCATTACTTTAATGTACTCTTTAATATAATCTTTAAAAAAAATGAATTCACCCATTTCTCTAGAAAGTATTTTCCCTCTTCCAGCCGTGTTATGCTGTGCACAAAGCTTCAGCTCGAATGAACAAATTTTGTAGATTTTTTCCTCTTTAAGTCATAATTTGAAGGGACTAAATGTTTCCTGTGTCCTCATTTTTACTTTATAATCTATGTTTGTGGATTTTTCACATTAGTAATTGCTACAAGCCAGATGAGTGCTCTAACAAGCGCCTTGATGGATTGTTTTCATCACTTAGGAGTTTGGCTTTACATAAAAAAATAAAGCTGCTATTGTAACATAGTTTCCTAATGCGTTTAAAGTGAAAACGCCTGGAAAAGCTTTGGCCTTGGTTTGAAATCAGCCCAAATGAAAAGCTGAACCCACACTTGAGTGCTGGGAGAGTTTACGCTGTCTGACTGATGATATGATTTCATACTTTAAAATAAAATGGACATCCCCAAAGTATAATTTTCACCCAAAAATATCAAATTTAGTATCGACTTTAAAAAAATATCTTTTTCTCAGTCAGGAGAGCAGATACTGCTGCAGTTTTCTTTTTTCTGGTTAAATAATCTTTTCTCCTGAAACACTTAAACTCTGGTTACTTTGAATTGAAACTTTTGGTAGGAAAAAAATATACTCTGAGAGTTTTAAAAAGCAAAAAAAAGAAGAAGAAAAAAGCATACACAGCTTAGTGACAAGACATTTATTGTGAATAAAAGCTCATCATTACAATAAATCTTTAGGCTGCTGGAAAAAGGAGTTCTAATTATTATCATTGCAATGAACAATAAATAAGTCATCTAATGATTGCTGACATCTCTGGATTCCACACGGTAATAGAAACCTCAGGGCTGAGCTAATACTTTTTAATAATACAAATGTTAATTTTCCATCAATGTTTCAAAGTTTTCTAAAATCCAGTATCCACTCCTGCCAGTACCATCAGATGAAGTCACGATTCTCCCGCCAGCATCTCACACACACACAGTCTCACTTTAACCACCAGCCTGGAAGGTTTAAGTAATCAGCAAACTATGATAAAGCAAAAGAAGCATTGCTATTTGGCAACCAGTGAACCAGTGAGGGTAGCAGAACCAGTTTTAAAGTTATACTAAAATTTGAGTCAAAATCTGTCTTTCTGTTGTTTTAAACTACAACTGTGTGTGTGTGTGTGTGTGTATTTCAGCTCAGTGGTGGAAGGCTGTGAGAATGTTATTGATTGCAACTTCAAGTCTCCAATGCTGATTGTCACAAAGACGAGGCTGGACACAACTTCCCGACTGAGAAGAACTATACAATTGTCATTAATAATAGGGATTTTTTCTCCCCTTAAAAGTCAAGTTCCCTTTAACTTCAAGGAAATATTCATTCATTAAAAATTTGCCTGTAGATCAATTTTGTATTTTTGCTGCAACAATTAACTGAATTAAATAACCTGAAGTGCAGTAATGAGACCTCTCCTTAATATTTAAGTAAATGGGCTATGCCAAAGTTTTTTAAAATAAAGCACTGTCAAATGTTGCTCTATAATAAAAGCATGTGGGTTGTGTCTTCAGTGTACACCAACATACAAAGTTTAAACAGTAAGGATTTCAGCTTTAAGGCAAATAACGGCCGGACTGCTCCAGGCCACAGATTTGGCAGTAGTGCAGAGGCTCGCTGTTAATGACGGGAACATTTTCCCAGCGCCACAAAATCAAAGCAGAGCAGTGCTCAACAACAGAAGGTATATATACTGATAGGCAGAGCCCTGCGATAGCAGTCACAAATAATTTGGCATATGAAAAATAAAACCTTCACTAATAAGTGTTCTACATAATATGGATCACACATTTTTGATTAACAGTCTATGGTAAATTCTCAAGTCCCCAGAAATCCCTCATGTAGGCCACCTGTTCACCTGATCCTATTTTACTTTGCTAAACATGGAGGGACGTGATGCTGAATACATTTATTATCATGAAAAGTTCAGCATGTAACTTGTACCAGTTATCACCACTTTGTTGCTACTTGGACTAGTTCCAGTTACCAATTAATTCTTCTCCACTGTTCACGTCACACTAAACACTTTCCTGCATCCTTAAAGGACAAAAAAAACCAACCTGTTAATGATAGAATTTAACACAAAAGATGTCATGAATAACAACTTTATAGAGGTTGGGAGAAGCTAAAGTAGAAGGATCTAGAGTTATCAAGTGAATGAGCTTCATTTGTGTTAGAGAAGTAGAGAAAACTGGAATATGATGCAATTCTGTTGCTGGAATTAGTGTAGTGGTGTTGCAAATTATACTGAATTTATCACATGAACAATGCAGGTAATTCCACCTCTCCTTGGCCTATATTGGCAAATAGCCTCTGTTCACACAAAAGCTATTATTTGAGACTCTGGTATTATATGCAACTTGTTTATTTGAAAAGTTACCAAAAGAAAACATTGTTTAATCCAAATGTTCAACACACAGTGAAACAGCAAGTATAATGGAAGTGCTAAACACACAATGCCATTCAGAGGAACAGCCTTTTGATTATGTCTCGTGATGATCACTGATGGTTTTGGTTGACTCTATTACAGAACCCTGTTCTGGTGTTATCAGTCTTTTCAAAGAGGCCACTTTTGGAGACAGGGCGCAGAAGCCCTGCTTTACATACATTTCCCCTGTGTGTAAGCGTGCATAGGAAGTTTCTTTCACATCCACTATGGTGTTGTTTGAGATGGGGCTTGAGGCTTGCTCGTTACTCTTGCACCCACCCTGCAGTGTCATTGTGTGGCTGATATGCCATTGCTCAGACCGTTGGCTCCAATCTTGCATGTTGGTGACCTGTACTGACAAAGGGCAGTGAGAGGACCGTGTGCATGAGTCTTCAGTGACCTGGTAGCATTCTCCCTCTGAAAGACTGACGGGGGAAGAGGACTTTCCAGAAGACTCATATTCAGTGTCAATGGCCTCCACTTTGATTTGGACGGTTCTGGATTTGATCCGCAGTTTATGGGGTAAAGCTGATGAACTGCCATCCGGCACTTTGTGCGTGGAGACAATGACACTTCTTGGGTCTACTACAGATGACGTTAACCCTTTGGGGACCTGCTGCTCATCCTCACCATCAGATGATTTGCTAACAGCACCGTCATCTGAGCTCCTGGGCGAGTTACTGGATGACCTAGGGATCTGCATAAATGAGGCAGCCCGAGTGTAGACTCCAGACAAAGGGCTTGCCAGGCCAGGCTTGTAGAGTTCATAGGGACTACTTCTCTCTTGTCTATAGCTGCCATTCTCTGCTGGTTCTTGCTTGACCTCTGCATTCCCGCAGACAGTAAAGCTACCCTGAGTTGCAGTACATGTCGTGGGCATGTGAGGTGAATGCCTGATGACTGATATACAGCTGCTGCGCAGGTGAAGAGGCTCCTTATCTTTATTGGTAGAACCTTGGCTAACACTGGGTGGAACAAACACTTGGTGGAGGTTGACAGTGGTGGAGCTGGATAACCGTTGGACTTCTTGGGCATATGCTGTCGAGCTCAGTAAGCCAAACTTCAGCTTCAATGAGAGCAGCTCAGCCTTGAGGGAGGCATTTTCCTCTCCAAGGGCCACCAGCTTGTTCTCTAGCACCATATCATTTATGCGCCGCTTCTCCCTTGAGCGCTTGGCCGCCTCATTGTTTTTACGACGCCTTTCCCAATATACGGTGTCTTTCTTTTCCTCTGGGATAAACTCCCTTTTCCTACGACAAGCAGATTTAGCCTTGAAAGGAAGTGCAGAGATTTTGTGGCTCAGCAGGTCTCTGTTGGCACCTTGTAAAGCCACAGCCAGGACCAGGGAATCCTCTCCACTGTAAGACTCATTGGAGTCCACTTCTTGCTTGATTGATTGCATATTATTACTGTTTGCTACTGTCAGTATGCTAAAAGGTCCTTAACTGTGCACCATAATGCTTGTATGGAACAGTATTAATGGCCACACTGCAATAATCCACTTGAATTGAAGAAATCTGTGGAATAAGACACAATAACAAATGTTTTACATGTTAGAGTTAAGTTCAAACATTGTTAATCGAGTTACTATGCTACTTGAAAAATGTTTACCCATTACAGGTGTCTTCCTTTTCGGTGATTCAGTACAAGCCAACACACGCACTCCACAATCTGACAAAATGAGAAGAAAGCACTATATAAATGCCAGTCCATTCCCCAATGTTACATTTCATACAGCAACATTTAACACTATTCTGTGATAATCTGATTTGTTTCTACGAAATGTTTGTAGGTAATGTGAAGCTCACCAGGACTTATGTATAAATTCACATACATTGATAATAAAACAGTTAATATTAACAAGTCAACATCATGGATAACTTTGCCAAAATGAAAACTTTTTTAAATTAAATCCTGCAAAGTATTGTTTTTTGTTGTTAGTGTCATCTATCCAAAAAGAGGAAAATGGATGATACAGTTTATTTGCATTTGTGTGCTCTTGTACACATTATGGTTGCAATAATGAGTCTAATACATTTCTAATACATTTGCAGCTAAGTAACAATTTGGTTGATAGGCAGTGCTATATAATTGGTTTTTATTTTTTTAATCATTTCCTCCTTTGTGCCAGGGAAACACAGAAATGATACAAATCAAACAGTATCTTGGATGGAGAACAAATGTAATCATAACTTTCAGAAACTGGATCTTATAAACAGACTGCAAAAATTATGCGGTATAATAGATAAATATGCAACGCTGGCATAGGTGAATACCATGTTATTTACCAGTCACAAAAAACATATCACTCGGTGCCAGTGCAAAGCTGATAAATGGGTGCATCCCTGTGACTTAACTTGGTTATAATTCATAATAGCAGTTCTTTTGTACATGAAAATGCAAGAAAACAAACCTGTTTATTCAGAGAGACAGACTAAAAACATTTAAGACATGATGCCACAAAAAGAGAAAGTATATTCCTGTCTTTTTGTTTTAATTCTCTGACATATTCAGAGCACCTCCAAATATGTCCCTTCTTTTATCAAGCAATTCTTCACATTCAAAGCTTTTTTCAATGTCATTCAGAATTTTTACATTTTCTAAACCACAGAAGATGTCCATTACATTTAAATGTATAATTTTCGGATTTGAAAGCTCCCATAAACTCACAGGAGATAAAAGTCTACAGACAGCTGGAATCAGAACACATGGCGTAAAACAGGGCGCAGAAACATACAGCATAAAAACACACACCAGCAAAAGAAATGTCGTTCATAAAGATACTGAATGAGAAAAGGTTTGGGGCACAATTTCCCAAGTAAACGCTTCCTCTGACTCTGCCCTCATTTTGTCCTTGGCTTGGGTCTACATTTAGGAAGGCAGAGATATGAGTAATAGCTCACAGGCATTTATAGTATGGTAACTTTAATCAGACTCCAACTTAATGTGCCTTTTGAAACCCAATTTTATGCCCACTTTTTAGCAACAACTTGTAATTCCAAAATGTTTTATCCCCAGTAAGTCCATTTGAAATACAGGAGAAAGCTGCTCTCACCAAATATTGCTATCTTTATTTACTTGCACAATTATAAGTACACATCATTTTACGATGCTGATGTTTGCACAACCCAGCTGGCGTTGATGATCGCTCCCTTTTGTCTTTTCTAACGAGGCAACATATGACATCGAGACTAAATTTGGATCACACGTGATTAAAAAAAAAGAAAAGGTGGCGATGTTACCGCAATGTAAGCCCAATGTGCGACAGTTGGAGGGTGGGTGCTGGCCGACTGTTGGCTATGGGTCCAGCCGCCGGTGGGTATACAGAGGAATCGATTCGGCTTTCCAGCATCGGGCCGTCATCACGTCCTGTCGCCCCAGATTCTCTCATTGTGTCCGTGTTATACAATAAGCCCCGCTCCCGGCCTCCCGAGTGCCAGCAATTTCTATTGCTGCAGACATTATGCAATGTTTGCCTCTGTGGCAATAACAACGACGTTTGCTCTGCTCTGTGTACAAGTACAATCTATCTAAAATGGTGAATATAGTTTAGCTAACAACTACTATGTTTTAACAGGCTTTACTGAGACAATGTGGGCATTCAGCTTCGTGCATGACATCATTGCCTTGCTTACTCATGACACTGGCGGCTAAAGCGTGAGATCTATCGACGCCCTGGAGAGTAAACGGTTACAACATGAGGACCAGAACGTCACAGAGAAGAAAGCCCCACTCTCGTTATCTTGACTTGGAGTCCTAAATGTCTTATCCAGCCTGTCCACACACCAACAGAAGCCTCAGTGCTTTGATAACTGCCAGCCACACCAAGTTCTGGTGTTACAACACAGTGTTGCAATCTGTGAATCACTGCTACTGGTAGGCCCGTGTGCCGGAATAAAATTAAATACATCTATGTTATAGCGGTCATTTTTGCCTTTATCCACTGTGCA
>VUQK01004913.1:241-14967 GCA_015106715.1 Bujurquina vittata | reverse complement strand
TTAATCAGACTTTATTATAAATTAAGTTGAAAGCTCATTTCAATCATGAAAAAAACCTGAGGATGAAACTTTGTGTTCACTTTTTTTCTTGTGTACATCAGCTGCTGTGTGCATGCTTGTGAAGTGCATTGATTTACCTGTTTACCTGTTGCAGGTGAATCAGAATCGTGATTTTATGTCTGTTTACTTGAGCACATCTCTGATGACTGACAGAACGTCTTTTACTGATGCCATGAATTTTGTTTCGTTGGATCGATCGACTCTCACTGACTCTCTGTAGTCACGTGACCCTGCCGGAGCTCCACCCCTGATGGCAGTTCCTGTCCAGCCTGGTGGTGATGTAATAGATCATGTGATAAGTGTGAGCTGCAGGTTTCTCTGCTTCATCATGTTGTGTTGGTCTGACTGCAGCGTCTCTAAGTGGTCGGTTTAACCTGGCCGGCGCGGCGCAGCGTGCTGCTGCGTGGCAGCCGGGTTACGATGGCGAAGACCTCAAATATTTGAGTTTGAATGTGAACATGAATATTTTGAATGCAGTGAAAACAAAGCAGCACACAGACTAATATTGACAGGAGACTGAGAGGAGCTGACGAGCTGACACGGTGTTTGCTGAACACCTGCTGTTTACTCACCTGTGTCCGAGTGTGTGTGTGTGTGTGTGTGAGAGAGAGAGAAATCTCTGTGCTGAAAATTTGCTTATAAAGACAGCAGCGCTAGTGGACCCTCAGATATTAAAATGAGACAGGCAGGTATAGTCTGCAGGTGTGTTTTCTCTTCACCACACACACTCGTGCTCTCACCTGGATGACATCACCTTATTTTATTTGTAGTTTTTATCAGTGGTAGAAACTGAGACCAGGCTGGTCCAGAATCAGCACCTGAACATCAATTGAAAGCCTTCATAAAACTGAAACCATCACCTGAGAGTGAAGACCTCTGCTTTGTGACGGTTCTGACATCCTGTTTAGATCCAGATCAGTGAATTCAGACTGTGAGGAAAAACATCGGATTCAACCTGCATTGTTCTTGATGTTCTTGAGGTGTTCATCTTTAGTTCTTTAGTTCATCTGAATACAAATACCAGAAATACAAGCGTGTTAAACCTATTAGTTTATTAATGTCCTGACACAGCTCCACGTTAATAAAGTTTGAATCAAACATGTTATGATGCCTCTAACGGGGCCACACACACACACACACACACACACACACACACTGTCACCCATCCACTTTGTGCTCAGCTTTGAGCGTTTTCTGTCTGTTAGATGAGTCAACTAATCAGATTGTTTTCATGCTTTCTGATTGGCTGTTTCAGCGATCACAGTGTACAGTCCTCTGGGAGCACCAAAAGGACCACAACAATGTAGAGAATGCTGAGAGGTGATCTCTGACAGTCAGAGGTGCTGTTTTTTTGGTGGCCATGTTTTAGAGAAGACACTGAGAGGGTAGAGAGGACCAGTCAGGTCCTGTGTGGGTACAGATGTGAGATCCTGCGGTGGCCGTCCTCATGAAACTCTGCTACACTCTCTAAATATTCATATCTCCATGCTTTGACCTTTGAACCCGCTATGTTGCTTTCGCAGCTCTCATGGCGGGCTGTTTCTGCCTCTGGTTTCTGCATTTATGTTTTTCAGGATCAGATTTACACAAACTTTCCTTCAGATTTGAATCTGTGGTATTAATCTGAGGCACACTCGCTAAATAATCAATAATCAATCAGAGCGGCAGATCCATGGGCTGATTACAGCCCGTCGAGTTTGGACTTTTACTTTGAAAAGATGTTCCTGCGGTCTCTCTCTGTGATTATTATCAGCGTTCAGTTCACAGAGTTTATTACAGGACCTGCAGAGATTTATTACCCACAATGCACCTGGACTCATAAACCACTCTCTGTGGGAGGAGGGGGGTGGGTGAGAGGTCTGACTGATGGAGGGATGACAGCGAGAGAGAGAGAGAGCGGGCAATCAAAGGGGGGCACAGGGAGGCGGGTAGAGCTCCCAGCATGCTGTGTGGCGGGTGGCAGGCTCAGAAGCTCCACCCCCCTCCTGATATGTCTCGCAGATCAGAAAAACCTTCATCTGTTCATCTGATGGACTGCCGTCTCCATGGCAACAGGCCTGCAGCAGCACGGTCGAACACTGGTAACCATGGCAGCCGCCATCAGGGGAGCAGAGGAGGGATGGGAGTGAAGTGATGAAGATGGAAGGAAGCAACAAATACTGGAGGAGAAGGAGGTGTTCTTATGCACAGGATGTAGAACTTTGTACCTGTCCAGGTGTTCAGCAATCAGCAGCCAATGGAAGCACAGCTCTCAGTAATTTGGTCTCATTTGGCTCCACCTTTTCATCCAGTCTCCGCCCACTTTACTGACTCCAGATGTGACCACAGTTATAAAAGATAGATGTCACCTGATTTGTACATGGAAACCCTTTCGCTCTATACCTATGTGAAAATGCTCACGCTTCCTGTGACAGTTCTAAGGAATTGTTTTTCATTGTCACCTGACACCTGAATGTCAGTGTTGTGAAGATATGTGCACACCTGTCTATGTTAGACCCCCTGGTGGGCATTACAAGAAATGGAGTTTGATGGTCGTCTCCCGTCACACCTCCATGATTTCCTCCCTCGCTTCTTAGCACTCATGGTGATTATGCTCTCCTTCAAACCTTTACCTCTGCTGGCTCCACCCCGTACAGCCTTGCATCTGAACCCCGCCACCACCGCACACACACGCACACGCACACACACACACACACACACACACAAAAACCCGGCCTCTATTAACCCCACAAAACTTGCCGCTGTATCAGCATCACTTCAGCATCACCTGGCCTACTGTCGCTAACCCCCGTCAATATCGCTGCTCCTCCATCTTTTAACACCCCGCCCCTCTGCGTTAACACCACCCCTCCACGGTAACACCTTAATCTCGCCCTTGTTCTGCCGCCGCGCCGCGCTGAAATATGTTTCAAATGCCGCTGTAATCCTCACAGGAGAAGGAGGAGAGAGAGAGCACTCCATGGTGGAGGATTCCTCTCCTCCCCCCCGCCGCTCGCGGTCCCTCGCTCCCTCTCCTCATCTCTCAGGGATTATCTCCCTCTGCAGCCGAGGCTTCTGGGAAATATTAGAAAAGAGGGGATGGGTTGTCCCTGAGCACTCTCAGTCAGTGCATGCTCTGCTCCCTCTCTGAGGGAAGTTGTAGCTTCTTATTGAGTTAATATCAGGTAATTACAGCCTTATTACAGCGTTATTACTGTGTTGTTAAAGCTTAGCTGGCACAACTGACACCTCCACGCAGCCTCTCACCAAGGGTGTCGGTTTGATTCCCATGGGCAGCACCTCACTGCTGATTTAGTGGCACAAACAGCTGGAGTCACCTGTCGCCGATTGGATTACACTGAACAGCACCAACATTGTTTAACTGGCTGCTTTTACTTCACTGTAAACCAATAAAAACAAAAATCAGACTCATGAGTGATGGTGATGATGAAGGCGATGGTCAGCCTTTACTGTATTTCATCATTCAGAGACTCTGACCTTTGTGGATGGAGCTGAGCCTCTCTGCTTCATCTTCTCTCCATCATCTGCATCATCAGAAGAATCTCTCCTTGCTGAAGTTTTGTCAAGGATGTTTAACCATGAGATTTATTGATCGATTGATTTCTGAGTATCAGACGATGCATTGCATGCAGCTGTTTAAGACATAGGCCTTTATAAACAGGTTAAAGCTTTCTCTCTGAGTCAGTGAGGAACAAAGTGCAGATACTACTTTGTCATCACATTGTAACCACGGTGATGTTGTGTGGTCCCAAGGCTTAGCTCAGTGTGTGATCAGTCACATCACACGTGTAACATCAGTGTACGAGGCGTTTGAATGCTGCTTATTTAATTAAACGGCTATGTTTGCAGCTGCTGCCGTCTGACTCTGCGCATTAATGGTTTTATACCAGGTCTCTGAATTTTTTCCGTCAGTTTGGTCTGTTTAACGGCTGAAACCTGAGTTTCTCTGCAGACGGCGTCTTTCCCCACGCTGATCCACAAATGTAACACGCGTGAGTCTCACTTGCTTTCTGACAGCAGAATAAACTGCAGAGGTGTAACTGTGCCGTCCAATCAGAAACAGAATGAAAACGGAGTGTCAGCGTGAAGCTCTTTGTGTTGTCAGTGGGTCGGTCTAAGTGCTAAGGTTCAGGCTTTTATTGCCAGATGAGTGGACATTTTAAACTCTGACCTTCTGAGACCTTTCAGACTTCGTCCTCTGAGCTTTACCTCTCAGGCTTGTCATACAGCCGTAAAAGTCCGCTCAGGCAGCACTCAGAGCCAAATAACCCACCCTGCAGAGGTTCAATCCGACTTAAGCTAAGTGGCTGAAATGTTCAGATTGATTGATCACATCTTTGCAATGTGTTTTCAGTGGATCAGTAAATCTGATCTTGACTCTGATGTCCTCAAAGAGTCAGGTCAGCTCGGGTCATTGATCAAATCAATCCCTGAAGGACTGACTGTAAATATAAGTTAAAATGGGAGTTTTCCCTTCAGTCTGTCAGATTGTGTCTGCTGATCAATCCTATGAGATCAATAACTGCTGATGTGTCTGTCTGCAGTGGAAACGCATGGAACAGGAAATGCTTCAGGGGACAGAGCAGCGGACAAGTGAGGTACACACACACACACACACACACACACACACACACACGTGCCCTCCATGGGCCCAGATTTGGTTCTTTTTAATTAGGACCCGAGCGAGCACTGAGAGTGATGGCCTCCATTTCTTTCTTCTTTTTTTTGCCTTTTGGGGGCCTAAACATGCTCAAAAACTCATGAAATTGTGTACACGCATACCGTATAGTGATAATTTACATATTTTAATGGCGCCACATATGGATCTTCCAAAATGTCTCTGTAGTGCCATCTAAAGACTAGTCCCAGTGCTGTGTATGAAATTTGGTACACATATGTAACATGTCAAGATGCACAAAAAAATCCTCTTGGATTGATGACCTACACCCAACAGAAAGTCTGCCATCTTGAATTAATTAGGCAATCAACTTCATATTTGGTCAACCTAAACTTCAGGCGTGGGTGAATCTAAATTATGGAACTGGTGAGTTTTTGTTAGAGGGTTGGTTTGGTTGTCATTCACGCATACATGATGCAATCTGGCCCAAATTTCTACAGTATGATAAGGGTCCGGCCCTCAACAAAACAGTATGGTGATATTTAAGGGTAGTCACAGCGCCACCTAGTGGGGACAGAAAATGTCATCTCTTACACTTTGAGCTACAGCTTCAGGGTGGTTGGGCAGAACCATCTCAAATTTGGAGTTTTTGTCAGAGGGCGTAACCCTGGCAGCATGGTGAATTTCGATGTTTCGCCACCCAGCAATAAATTGCTCTAACTTGTCCGATTTGCACCAAACTTCAGTGGTTTGATAAGAGTCCCGCCCTGAACACATTGATATACCAATACTCAGAAATTGTTAGAGCACCACCTAGGGGGGACTGGAGATGTCGTACTACTGCTCTTCCCACTTTTACCCGATCCACCTCAAAAGTGGTCTGAATAAACATCAGATGATGACTCAGTGCAAAAATTGTGAGTTTTCTTTTTATTTAACAGTACGCTCTGGTGGTAAGCCAATTTGCCATGAAACAGGAAGTGCTTAAAGAGGAGCTTGGAAAGCTCAACAAGTCGTAATATTCAGCACACACCTCTGTCATGATGCAAACTTTCAGGTTTGATTGCTCTGATCACTGAATATGGCAACATGGCTCCACAGCACCACCTAGAACATTTCAAAATATCAGCCCTTCAGTTTTGTTTTATCTGCGTATTGGAAATTTTGCAGGCTTGTGTAACATCCTGAGACATGCAAAAAAAAAACAACAAGTCAGCCATATTTTTTTTTACATTTATCAGGCCTTCTATTTTAACAAACTAGATTGTGACTCCTGATTTTAGATTGAGACTCCTGACTTTAGACTGAGACTCCTGACTTTAGACTGAGACTCCTGACTTTAGATTGAGACTCCTGACTTTAGACTGAGACTCCTGACTTTAGACTGAGACTCCTGACTTTAGACTGAGACTCCTGACTTTAGATTGTGACTCCTGACTTTAGACTGAGACTACTGATTTTAGACTGAGACTCCTGACTTTAGATTGAGACTCCTGACTTTAGACTGAGACTCCTGACTTTAGACTGAGACTCCTGACTTTAGATTGAGACTCCTGACTTTAGACTGAGACTCCTGACTTTAGACTGAGACTCCTGACTTTAGACTGAGACTCCTGACTTTAGATTGTGACTCCTGACTTTAGACTGAGACTCCTGACTTTAGACTGAGACTCCTGACTTTAGATTGTGACTCCTGACTTTAGACTGAGACTCCTGACTTTAGACTGAGACTCCTGACTTTAGATTGTGACTCCTGACTTTAGACTGAGACTCCTGACTTTAGACTGAGACTCCTGACTTTAGACTGAGACTCCTGACTTTAGACTGTGACTCCTGACTTTAGACTGAGACTCCTGACTTTAGACTGAGACTCCTGACTTTAGATTGAGACTCCTGACTTTAAACTGAGACTCCTGACTTTAGATTGCAAATTTTAAAAAACTCTGAGCATCAGTGTGATGATCCATCACAGTCTGAATGAACTTCAGCAGTGGTGCAGAGGAGCAGAAACCAGCGTTGGTACCTGGATGTTTGATCTGTTTAATTTATTTATCTGTTTAATTTTGATCTGATAATTTACTAGAGGAAACCTCGCAAAATGCATTCTGGGTAAACTTCATACCACTCATTGCAAAGTTTGAGACCATGAAAGGGCTCCTTTTTATGTAAATCAAGGATCATCTTCTAGCTGTGATTCGCTGTGGTTTAGAATAATCACATTTCTCCTACAAGTGTAAAAACAAATATTTCTTCTAAAACATTTTGATTTGAGCATTTTTCTGGTATAATTCAGTTCAGTGATTTCCAGCCTCGGGGTCAGGCCCTTCATCACATGAGGAGAAAAGCAAAGCAACACAAACATACTTCAATCAATTAAATTAAGTTTATTTCCTGTTTCCTAATGCAAAGTTGAGCAGTAAAAGTACTGCAGTACCAGCATTTCCTCTGAAAGTAGTCTGAGTATTCTTTTATCAGTTTTTCCACAATAAAAGCATTAAGCAACCAAACAGAAATAAATCCTTCAATATCATCAAAGTGAAGTAGAAAGAACTGATTAATCATTTAGTCATCAATCATTTTAATAAAACAATGTGATTGAACATTGATTATTTGATTCATTTGATTTCATTTTTAAGATGTCTATTATTCAAACATTAATTAAAAACATGCACTTGTCCTCAGCACATTTAATTTGTACACAATTATCACCTCCCAGAAACCAGCCTTCTCTGTCTGTTATTGATTCATTTATTGATAGTGAGGATTTTTGGGGTTTCATTGATTACTGCTGCTTATTTGTTGATATTGGAGTCATTTACCGATGCTTTTGTTTCAGTCAAGTCTCAGTAGAATCTGTTTCTGCTGCTCAGCCTGCGTCTGTTTTCTTCTTCTGATTAAATTTTGTTATTAATGTAGCGCCGTCATTTTTTCCTCCTGAAGCCTGTTAATTAGGCTGGAGGGCTCCACGGGGATTAGGGCCTGGAGAGCTTTTTAATTTCACACAGAAACTCAGCAGCTGCCGACAAATTAACGCCAGGCGGCCAGAGAGCTGCCGCAGACCAGAGCTGACACCAGAAACCAGGCCTCCGAAACCAGTCTGTCAAACCTTTAACAGAAACTGTCCACACATTAACACCAGAGAGCTTATATCAGGCCTCCGATGCAGTTTTACAAAACCACACCTCTAAAACCAACAGGCCTCCAAACCAGGCAGTAGAACCAGTCCTCTAAGCTAGTACTTCAAACCAGTTCTCCAGAACCAGTCCTCTGATCCCCGTCCTGGAAACCAGATCTCCAAGCAAACTTTCACCTCTGACCTTCCAGCCTTGAACCCAGACTAACTTTAAACTTTTTGATGGCAGCTTCTGGACTAATGAGCCCAGCTGGGTGAAGTGTGAACAGGGAGAGGAACTCTCTGGTAGTTTCTGGGAGTTTCCATCAGGTTGATCACTGATGATTGATCACTGATGATTGATCACTGATGATTGTTCTTTGATGGGTAAAGATTGTAGATGTCTGGTCTGTGGATTAAAAAGTCTCAAATAAGTATAAATGGCCCTAAATGATACTGAAGTACTTGAGTAAATGTACTCAGTTACTTCCACAGTTAGTACTGTTACAGTAGGATGTTGGAGGAGGAGGAGCTGTTCATTTGCTCCCCCACCAATGCTCCTCCTCCTCCTTGTGATAATTAAAGTTTCCTCTCGTTCTCACCTCCACATCCTGAGCCCTCCTCCTCCTCTCCCTCCTTTGTTGACCTTCACTCCTCATGTTAAAGGTCATAGTAGTTCCTTTCATTTACCCCCCTCCTCTCCTCCTCTTCACCCTGTTCCTCTCTCACCTCCACCTCCACCTCCTGTCCTGTTGCTCCTCCATGCTAATTAAAGATTGCTCCCCTCTTTGGTGGTAAAGGTCCGGGCGGGTTCCTTTTATTACCTCCTCCCCCGTCCTCCCTCTTCGGTTGACCTTAACTCGTCGTGTTAAAGGTCAGAGCGGCGTCGCTCCCGCCTGCTCATCACCTCATTTGGAAATTATTCTGATTAATAAGTCGGGCGGCTCTTTTGAAGCGTCTCCTCCGGCCCGGCTGGAGAAGACACATATTGACTCTCTGGGTTTGGTTCCTCTTTTGATGTCTCACTTTAAACTCTCAGACCTCGAGGGCTTTAATTAGCATAGAGGAGGAGGAGGTGGAGTCGACCTCCACGCAGTTTGACCAAAGACACAGTGAGACACAGCGTCCTGCTGCCGCCAGTCCACAGGTTTGATTCCTGCAGCAGTTACATAGTAGGAGGAGGGGTGAAGATAGAGGAGGAGGTCTTTTGTTTTTTTCCCCTGTCAGACTTGTTGTTTCAGCAACTGATTTCATTGGTTAAAAGATGATCACACTAAAAACAGGATAACAAAAACTTGTTTGAAAGGAGCTTAAAAATAATCTGACTTTAAAATAATAAACTTTATTTAAAACATGTTTGTAAAGCAACACTCTTCACAGAAAATTAATAATAATTAAAACAGGAAATGAGGTTATATCAGAGAATGAAAACAGGAAGCAGACGGTCTCACGCTCTGATTTGTTTCCTGTGATTTTAAAGCTGGACTCAGAAGCTTGAATGGTTCTCAGAGTCTTTATACAGGCTTTAAAATCAGACCGCTATCAAACTGCTAATGAGGGGAGTGCTTTCTTAACCTGTTCACTGAGCTTGCCACTCTCCAAGGACTCGTCGCTTCCTGTCATCGTGAAGGAGACGCCCACAGATCTGATCACTTCAAATGCTAGAATAACGATAAAAACCATGAATTGGATTTCCAGAGAGTGCAAATCTGAAAGTGTGACCCTGACTACTCGCTCCACCTGCAAGCTGATGCTGAACCATTGGTTCCATCGAACATCAGAAGTAAACTGAAATTCACAAGAAGTAGATTCATCTGACAGGTCACCATTTCCTCTTTTGCTTGTTTTTAAGAGATGAAGCACTTTTTATTATTTTTACTGTGGCCTGAGCATGAAAGCTATAGTTTTTACTGAAATTTGCGCTGCAATAAGCTCCAGCTCCAGCTCCATCGTTTCATCAGGCGCTTTCAAAAAGACCAAAAGGTCTTCTGGCCTCTGCCTCAGATCTGTCATCCATATTTAGTTCACCATGTTGGCATTACTCAACTTCTCTTGACAGGTGAGTCGCTCAGGCTGACGACTGCATCCTCCTTGTTGTCATTAATGGTTGAATAATCAAAAAGTGACCTCCTACCTCCATTTCCTCACCTCTTTTCTTTGACCTGCGTGGAAACCCGGATGACAGGAAGGAAAGGCGTGAATGAGAATTTATGAGATGTCAGAGTTTTATTTGCTCCTCTTACGTCACCCCAGCCTGTTCTTACTGTGTGGCCTCAGCAGGTCATATAAATGGGAATCACAGGGAAGAAAATCACTTTATTACAGTGTTCCTGCTGTATCAAATCAAATTGATTTGATTTGATTTGCTGCAGAGTCGATCCAGAGGAACTCCCTCCTCCTTCTCGTTTAGGATTTCTTCATCACTTATCCCAGCTGACCCGAAGTAAACATTAATCCGTCACATTATTGATGCAGTTATGCAGAACATTAAACACACTGATGCAGGTAATATACTTCAGAATCTGGATTATTGCGTAAGGACCTTGACAGGTGATGATGTCACTTCCTGTGTTGTTGCCTTTTCCATGCAGAGTAAAGCGTGTCATCTCTCTCTTCCCCTCACTGGCTCGCCAGCTTCTCACTAACGTGTCTAATCCTCATCATTACCGTTAATTTACGAAGCTCAACAAATGCAGAAATCCCCCTCTGATTCCCACAATGCACCTGTAAACCCCTCCTCATTACACGCCGTGTTGACACTTGTTAGAGTTAATTAGTCCATTAGTTAATTAATCCTTTATTTGAACAGGAAGTGTCACTGAGAGCCGCAGCTTGATCTCTTTGTGAGTGCGTGCAGTTAAAGCACAAACACATGGTTCGATCAGCCAATCAGAGCGTGGCTCCTAGAAACCTCAGGTGTGGCTAATGTAACTGCCTCTCTGTGTCTGATGTGGACTTATATCAGCTGATTATCTCTGACTGATGTGTGCTTCGTCCAATCAGGAGCTGCTGAGGCTGCAGAGGGAGAGAGACACCGCTCTGGAGGACCGACGGCAGCTGGAGGCGGAGATTCAGGCACTACGAGCCAATCACAGGTCAGCACACATCAGTCTCAGCTGCTGAGTTTAAAGATTCTTCATCCACAGAAATGTAGTGACCAAGGACCAAAGCCTCGTCAGAAAGGATGTGATGACCAAAGTGACAAAAAACAGAACTGAACTCATTTCTACTTTATATTTATTTTTATCCTTATTTCACTGTAAGAAGCTCACATAGTACGACTCTGGGTCACGTGTCCCAGAGTCGTGAGTTTTACCACATGATCAGTGGATCCATTCAGACTGACAGTAACAGGAAGACAACAGTTCAGCTCAAATACAGATTGAGGTCTGTCTCCAAGCACGTTGGTGGGCTGCAAGCAGGATTACTGTTTGATAACCCAACTGTGGTCCGATTCACATCAACATGAACACGAGCAGCTCGGTGGTTCTCTCTGTTGCTTCACCTGCCGGCTGGTTTTTCCTGTGTGGAGTCTGATACCACCTTCCCGCTGATGAGGTACCGGTCCAAACAAAACTACTGCAATATCTGTGTGCGGCACAGAGATAAACACAGACAGCGAGCAGAGCAAGTACGCACTTTGCGTCCTTCTATCTGTGATATGAACTGATACAGAGCAGCAAGTTCAGCCTTAGAGCCCAACCTGATTCACAGCTGTGAAAGTCTCTTTTCTCATGTAGTACACATCATGCAGTGAAAGGGAGGTAGAAAACTTTACATCGAGATGGCAGAGCACGCCATTCTGTTGCTTGTGTGACATGTTCCTTGGTTCCAGCTAGCTTATGCTGCCTGAATGAACCTCATTTTTCGGTCGAGCGCCGAGTGAGTTTGCGGTGGAAAAAGCGCTGAATGGTTTGAGCACTTGGCACCGTGTCAGTGGAAAAGGGGCTTGCATGTTCTCCCTGTTTCTGCATGGTTCTCTCTGGGTTCTCCAGCTTCCTCCCACAGTCCAAACACATGCAGGTTAGGCTAGCTGGTGATTCTAAATAAAAAGCTGTAGGTGTGAATGTTGGTCAGTCTCTCTGTGTTACCCTTGTGACAGACTATCAAGCTGTCCACGGTGACCGCGCCTCTCACTATACGTGATTCGCTTCATTTTTTATATTGTTTCTCAGTTTTTGTCAGTTAAATGGAGGTATACAGTAGTTTTAATAACTTCAGTCTAGATTCCTGATCATCAGCATGTGCAGCGTGTCCTTTAATACAGGGCAGCCTGTGTGTGTTTGTGAGAGTCCGTATGTTTACAGTTGTGTGTGCTGGCAGGCAGCGACTTTGTGCTGCAAGCTTGTGTTAACATCATGGTAAATGGGAAATGGACTAGTTCTTATATAGCGCTTTTCTACTCTATCTGAGTACTCAAAGTGCTTATACAATCATAAGACCCACCCCTTCTTGAATATAAACTTCACTGTGATTGGTCAGTGAGAGAAAGGCGTTGAGCTCTGTTATCATTCATGCAGAGTGTGTTCTTATTATCATGAAACTTGGCTTCATCCTTTCATAGACAAACCTACCACAGAACAGGTGTTCCAGGTGAGATGGACGGATGGATGGCTTTAAGGTTACAGCCTGGAAGGAGTGCATCAATAAAACTGAGTTTCATCAGGTGAAGCTCACAGCTCTGCTGATGAGAGGGACTGGAACAGAAAGAGCAGGTTTAAGATTGAGTTTATTGATAGCAGGGAGATTCAGGCAAAAACAGATTTATATCCTGTCTAGAAGTTACAGTTTACAGGAGTTACAACTCCTCCCTACTGTGGATCTTCAGTGCACTTAGACTCATCTGTGTTCTGTGAAGCTGAGAAGCACCTGATGCACTGAACCAATCACTTTTCCAAATTGAGTAAGAGCAGGCTTCCCATCCTGGTTACCTTCATGATTGGTGTATGAGTTTCTGAAACACGAGGGGATACTTTGTGTACCACTCTTCCACCACCTTTATCAGGTCCAGGATGTTTTCTTGAGGTTTTTCTGGGTTAGCACACCTATGTGTACATGGAGACAGTTACGTGTAGAGGAGCAGGAAGTCACTGTGCTGTAATCCATCAGAACACGGTGTTCAGCATGCTCCTTGTATCCAGTACCATCGGACACTTTTGCTGCAACCATTGTCTTCATTCATTCGAAAAGCTGCTTGTGTTCTTCCATCTAGGCCCAGGAAACGTGTCTGTAGGTCTTGATCGTTTGGGATGCTCACAGCAAAACTGAGCTGCGCTCTTTCTGAAATCCTGCCAAGGACGGGATGTTTGGAGTAAACCGAGCCTTTAATTGGTGCTGATGGTGCACAAAGTAAAACAGAGAATAATGCAGACATTATGTGTACGTATACTCACTTTGACCTGCTGAAGTTAACGTGATGAGCCAGCCATTCCACATTCACCTCTTTCACCTGATCCAGACTGGTTCCAGCTGACAGTAGGAGGGCCAGCATGGTCCAGGACAGCAGAGACCTCTGAACACCTGACATGATGGAAACTGCACACCTTCACAGGTCACACGGATGTTTTTACAGCTCAGTTCTTAAAGCAGCAAACATCTCAGCACATGTTCCTGGAGCTTGAAAAAAGGCAGCTGGACTTCTTTAGGTTTCCTGAGACATTTCACCTCATCCAAGCGGTGGCTTCAGAGTCCCAGGTATTTAAACCCCAGTGGGAATTAATCGCTTGTCCCTGCACTCTACCAAAACAAATTGGCACGTGATTATGCACATGAACAATAGTGGATCAGCGACCTTTTCCAGGGGACACCCCAGTGGGACTCTCCACCATTTGGTTTTAGAACTGAAGAAGCCTTTTGGATGAGGTGAAATGTCTTCAAGAAGCTTCAAGATGTCCAATAGCCTTTTTTCCAGCGCCAACGACGACTGTGACCTGGATGACATCTCAGCACATCCTGAACTCAAGTTTCCTCCACTCTGGAGGATAGAAATCAAACTCACCTGAGAGCAGGAGTCAAACCTGCTCGGTCTGGTCACCGTTTAGAGACTGAGACTCAGTGTGGCAGCTCAAGGACTTTATAACCGTGCTGACGTGTCTCTGTGTGCTCCTCTGTCCAGAAAAGGACGTAAATGCTTTTTTGACTGACATTAACATTAATTGTTCTTCATGGAAATGAAAACAGTCGTACACTACGAGTCTCTCAAAGTTCTCTGAAACACTTCAATAAAACTGTTGCTCAGTGTTGAGTTCATCACTGAAACCTCCAATATTGGAGGTCCTCACATGTATGAAAGGACAGAAGGTGTGTTGAGTTCTTGGCGCTCAGTTTGGACCAATCAACTGAGAGAGAGCCAGGTACACAAACACAGGGCTGACCTTTGACCTGCTCATATCGTTGCCTGTTTTATTTAACCTGGTCAGCACTGCTGAGGTCAGCAGCGTACGATCTGGGAACACAGCAGACACTTCTAAGAAAATCTAAATAAATATGTGAAAATCTTCTACATGCTGGGACAGACTCACACATTTCCTGTGATCTCAGAGGAATATTTACAACCTATAGAGAACACAAACAACACACGAGAAATACAGTACAAAGAACCGGAGAGGAGCAGCTCTGAGGTCGGAGGGCGAGGTTTCAAGACTGAGGAAGAAGTCCTCGGGCCGAGGCCCCGCTCGGTGTTCAGAGCGAAGTGCCGCAGCAGCCTGAGTCCGAATAAAGATGAGCAGCGAGTCGTCCACGCTGACCAAACTGTGAGCCTCCATAAATCATCAGGATTGATGCCGGACGCCTGCAGAGATGGTGGGGGAGGCAGGGGAGGGGGTCTGGATTTCATTTGATTTCAGTCTTTTTTTGGAAGAAAGAAAACCTCACATTTCCTGTTAGAGATTTTACTTCACTAAACCCTGTATGTGTGTGTGTGTGTGTGGGGGGGGT
>VUQK01004909.1:27361-38435 GCA_015106715.1 Bujurquina vittata | reverse complement strand
TTTCCATTTTTTTTTTTTTTTTTTTTTACCGTGGTAGCAAATTGGAATCTTGTAATTCTGTTCCAGAAGTGATGTTCCCATTCATTTTCTCCTTTCCCACAGCAAATGACTTCCAATCTTCTCAAATGTAATCATTTTTATTATTGTAGTGTTGATTAATAATAGTTTGAATATAATTTGTAGTGTGTGCTGTGTGTAGTCAAGTATAGCCTAGTTATCAGGATTAGATTAGATTAAACTTTATTAATCCCTTTAGGAAGATTCTGTAAGGGAAATTAAAGTTCCAGTAGCATATTTTACAGATAAAATAGGCACACAAACACAGCAGAAGTATGGTGCAATGCTTCAGTCCTGAGAGCTCTCATGGTTCCTGAAGTTTTGCTCTCTCAGCATCAGCCTCGACATTTGCGGGTCTAAACATTTCCATGGTAACTGTGACATTGCAAATAAAATTTTGTTAAAATAAGGCTGATATCATGCAGATTTGTGGGTTCTACGGAGGCATGTGCCATCATTTTGTGATATTGTAGGTCATAGTAAAGTCTAGTTTGCTCAGAATCAAAAGCACTGTGGAGGAAATTAATTGGATTTTCACTTCGAGAACTTTATTGTTGCACTCTATTTGTACCAGCTACTAAATTTCTTACTTTGACATCCTTACTCACATCTTTTCTCCATATATGATCTCCTCTGGCTCCAAAACTGGATGGCTCCTCCCAAGTTGCCAAGCTGAAGGCTTCCAAACTGTAGTCCAAAATCAAAAGGTGATGTCACTGTGGCTACTTCCACTTTTTGTATACAGTCTGTGGTTTAAATAAGCAAGCGGGTTAGCATGGTAACCTATGCTAAACACAGTATGGTGCATTACATGGTTTAAACATCACTATGATATTATGTCTTTGTCACGAGTGTTTCACGAGAAAGAAAGCTCATTCAACACACTTGCTGGGTTTAGTGAGAAATACATGATGTAAACAAGAAAGTCCCTGCTGTGACTACATTTCTATTACCAGTATGCCACCAGAGCTAATTCTGCAGTCCCACCTGGGGAATATTTCTCTGTTCTATTAAAACTAGACAGCTGAGACAAGTGGATTTTCATGCAAAATCTTTCCCGCCTGCAGCTTCAAACTTAATGCAGCTGAAATAATCTGCAGCCTCAGGTTTTATTTCTGGAAGGCAAAATTTCACATTCTCCAAAAAAATTAAAAAAAAATCGAAAGTCCACCTGAAACAAGGTGTACAGTTTTGGGAATTATCCCAAATGAGATGCAAAATAAATCAGATTTGTTGTTCAGTGAAGTGGCCCTTTAAGCTGGTATTTTCAGCTATGCAAATCAGCACCGCCTAAACACAGGAATTCTAGAAATTACCTATTGCGCACTGATTTCAACACTCTTAATGCATTTCCCTGTGCACCAAAGTCAGGGAGTTCGCTCTTGTTCCCATCGGTAATTTGAAATGTAATTACCCATCATTTCAGAGTGCGTCAGGAGCCTGACACCTACATCTCCCTCTCTGCCTCTCTGTCTTTCTTCCATGTCTCTCTCTTTCTCCCTCTCTTCCTGGCTGTTTTTGTATGCTGGTGGAGGATTGTATATTTTCCACCCCCGCACATTTTTGAGCACTACCCCTACCATTACCTATGTAAATGACTCGAGCTCAGACAGGCAGTTTACAGAACCACCTCTCCTACACTATGACTAAATGACTGCTTTTACATGCACAAAGGATACCAGATCATATCCTCACTCAGGCTGTGATCAGGAAAATCAGCTTAGATTGATAAAACATTAATAGACTTGCGTCGGTCATGAATGCTTTTTCACTGGTCACAAATCAGTTTTAACATTTTGCATCAGAACATATAAACATCTGAATAATATACAAATAACGTATACATTATTGTCCAATATTTTATTTTAAGTCTTCATTAAAGAAGAAAATTAACTTTCCTTTACACAAAATACACAAAAAGTGCTATAGAAAACAAATAGATGACATCACAGTGATGTCACCAGGTTGTCCAAGCTGGGGTTTAAGAGAGAAAATCTTTATCAAGGCTTTAAAAAATGTTGAATCATGGGAAATGTAGATTTTCCTGGGTTTTGTTCATGGCCTGATTTGTATCACTAACCCAATTTGTTACAACCACGTGCACAAATGCAACCACTTCCTCCCCTCACCTTGCACAATAAAAGCCTTACGCATACATGAGCTCACTTCCAGGAAAGTTGGAGCACTGTTTAAAATGTAAATAAAAACACAACGCAATGCTTTGCAAATTTCATAAAGCACATTAAATGTTTAAACTGAGATTTTGAAATTGACTTCAGCGACACATCAAAAAAGTCAGGACTGGGGCAACAAAACGCTGAAAAAGAAAGTGGCAAAAAGAAACAGCCGGAGGAACATTTTGCAGCTAATTAGGTTAATTGGCAACAGGTCGGTAACATGTAACACATGCAGCACATCTCAGAAGTAAAGATGAGCGGAGATTCACCAATCTGCAATAAACTCCATCTACAAATTGTGGGACAATTTCAGAATACTGATCCTCAGCATAAGATTGTCAAGACTGGGAATCTGCAGTGACTAATATCATTAAATGATTCTGGGAATCTGGAGAAATCTCTGTGTGCAGAGGACAAGGCTGAAAATCAAGGCCAAAGCTCATTTCAAACAGACTGAGACAAATTGGAAAACTGTTCTTTGATCAGGCAGATCCATATTTGAAGTCCTTTTTGGAAAGAATGTATGCCCCATTCTCCAGATAAAGAGGAAAGAGTATCTGACATGTTATCAGCGCTCAGTTCAAAAGCCTGCGTCTCTGATGGTATGGGGGTCCATCGGCGCCTCTGAAACCGGCAGCTTGCACATCTGGAAAGGCACCATCAGTGCTGAAAGTTACATACAGGTTTTGGTTTTACATGCTCCCATCCATGCTCCCATATGCTCCTTGCATATTTCATCAAGACATTGCTAAAATACATACTGCAGCCATTTTTGGAATTCTGAACGTTTGAGAGGGAATTCTTGCAAGGTAGCAACTTGATATCATACATCTTCTGGGATTTTATTAAAACGTTGCCTTTGGATTTACTGATTATGTAACAGATTCACTACTGAATGATTAAAATTGCATTTGTACTCTAAAGCTATATTTGCAAGTGAATTATGCAAATTGAATTATGCAAATTGAATTATGCAAGGATTAATGTATATTATGATAAATAATATACAGAGTGGAGCTTTTTTTAATTTTAGTCTCCAATACTTTCTTTTTTATATTCTCAAAATACTGAAACTGTCACTCTGAATATATTTTATCACTATAGAAGAAATAATTGTTGAAAAACAAAGGTACACACTTTATTAGGTACACCTTGTTAGTTTGGACCCACTTTTGCCTTCAGAGCTGTCTTAATTCTTCATGATTCAACAGGGTGCTGGAAACATTCCTCAGAGACTTTGGTCCATATTTACATGACAGCATCAAGCTGTTGCCTCAGATTTGTCAGCTGTACAGCAACGATGCCAGTCTCCCCACATCCCAAAGGTGCTCTATTGGATTGCGATCTGGTGAGTGTGGAGGCCATTTGAGTACAGAGAACTCAGTGCAGGATGGATCCGTGCTTTCATGTTGTTTACACCAAATTCTGACCCCACCATCCAAATGTCGCAGCAGAAATCGAGACTCATCGGACCAGGCGGTGTTTTTCCAATCCTCTGTTCAGCAGTGTGAATTGTAGCCTCAGTTTCCTGTTCTTAGGTGACAGGACTGACAGCCAGCTGTGGTTTTCAGCCGCTGTAGCCCAGCTGCTTCACAATTTTGATGTGTGGTGAATTCAGAGATGCTCTTCTGCACACCTTGGTTGTTAACAAGAGTTACTCTTGACTTCCTGTCAGCTCAAAGCAGTCTGGACATTTTCCTCTGACCTCTGGCCTCAATGAGGCATTTTCTCCCAGAGAACTGCCGCTCACTGGATATTTTCTCTTTTCCGGACCATTCCATGTAAACCCTAGGGATGGTTGTGTGTGAAAATCCCAGCAGATCAGCAGTTTCTGAAATACTCAGACCGCCCTGTCCCCTTCCTTCCCCATTCTGATGCTCCGTCACATGATTGGATGATTACATATTTGCATTAACGAACAGTTGAAGCTAATAAAGTGGCCAATGAACAATGCAGTATTCAATTTGAGCATGTCTAAGGCAGATTCTTAGTCAGAGGTTCTAACAGATTACCTCTAGATTCAGAAATGTGCATCTCCTTGGCATTAAAGGTTTACATACAGTTCAAAATCTCTCCAGCACTAAGATCTGCTGCACCAACAAGGGAGCTGCCATTAACTCAAGTGTTTTCATAGGTATTGTTGGGGTTGGCCAGCAGGGATGCTTATGAAAAGGTATCAGGGGGAAGAAGACAGTCAGCAGCTGGATAAAAGTCCTTCGTTTCAGCCTTTTGTGCACTGATTTGAGTTGTGCACTGTTGAACAATCAGGCAGGCTAATCACACCAATCACTGTAAAGGCTGGACCTGACCCCCTGGGCTGGGGTTGCCAGGGTAACATTTGTTTATTACTTTTTTCTAGCATTTTTCATAAAAAGATTTGTTTTCACATCACGGTGACAGGAAGTGGATGCATTTTCTCACAGATTTTTTCCCACAGATTTCCAGGCTGTGACAGGACCAAACTTGGGATATCTCACTTTTTTTTTCTGCTTCAAATTCAGCCATTATATTTTCAAACTGTTAAACACATCACATATTTTAATGGAACGTCAGGACTAAATGGCTGAAGCAGCACTTTAAACTCGGGGCTTCAAGTTGTGATAAATTCCTTTGGCTCGAGTTCATCCTTTCTTTTTTGGAAAATAAATAAATGCAGGTATAACGATGTTTCTCATCCCGCACTGTCCCACACTGGTAAATGGGATGCTATTGTGTAGCTGGCTTTCTATTGTCATATCACAGTTTCATGCACACAAAGCGAGAGGAGAGAGTTGGAGAAAAAAATAGCCTACCATCCTGCCTCTCGCGTTATAGAAAATCATTACCGGAGACACAATGTTTCACCTCTGAGGTTGGAATGAATTTGGAGTTTTTCAGGGTAAAAATACTGAAGCTCAGATTTTTTTGCGTTGGAGGAGAAAAGTGGTCATTATAAGTGACATTCGGTGTCTGTAGTCTAACTTACTCTTCTTTAACTACACCGCTCTGCCAATTCTTCTTTCTAAAGTTGTCCTTTAACTTTACAATCTCAGCTTTCAAGAGGAACTGACTCCGCCGAGGTACTAATGAAACAGGTCCTGGGTCCGGCCCTGTGGGTAGGCCGGGGCAGAGCTGAAGCTAATATTATTACAAGTGTCCACTCTTTTAAAAAAAAACACCAGGCTTTTTAATTCAGCACCTAACACCACCTGCACCTCTCTGAGAGTCTGGCTGCGATTCTAATCAACATATTCATGGTCATATTATTATCTGAAGCCTGTTGGTAACTTCCCTTTAAGCTGGATATTCTGGTTTTCACTGTTTCCTGTGTGATGTATTGATATGATAATAGAAATAGGATAGTTTGTCCAATTCATCAGACCCACACCTGGCGACACAGCGTCACACAAACCACAGTAGTGCGTTTTGTTTTTGAGCTGTTTTTTTGTTTACATCCGTGATCTCCAGGAGATTGAAATTTTTTTGAGCTTGAAAAATCATCTGTGCATCAGCAGCTACCTGCAGAATATCTGCTTTTCAAAATGTCCCCGCTTTTATTTGATCAAACCGTGATTACACGCACGCTGTCAGGCAAGTCCACCTGCTACCTTTGTCTTTGCCACAGTCAGATGTTTCTATTAGGATGGCAGCAGAGATTTAATCTATAATTAAACAAAACTGACATCAGTGTTGTCTCTGATGCAGAAAACTAATCAACTGTTTCGATAAATTAAAATTCTATTAGAGGGATTGAGCCAATGAAAGCCTTCGCCACCTGCCAAAGATTTCAGTTTGGAAAGCTTCTGTTCATCGACAGAAATCATGGCGCAGCTGTCCTGATCATCTCATATTTGATATTTAAAACTCTAATAAATTCTTCCAGAATCCCAAAGAGAGAGACTAATCTGATGACACGCTCGTATATTTATATGATTTTAGCTTTTGTTTTTAGCTTTCCAACTTAGCACAAAAGATTATTCCTTTGTTGTAACAATGCTTTTTGGCAATAAACCTTTAAACCATTGGAAAGCCTGTTTAAGTCCGATTATTGGATGGATGATGTATGGAAAATGCATTTGTGGGTTGAGCAGCAGAGTTGAGTTTGTTCATGTATTATAAATTTCACTACTGAGTCCTGTCAACAAAGGAAATATTTTCATTTATGTGGATTTCTTAGCACTTAACTAAAGTTAAAAAGCTTAAAATTTCTGCTGTGGTTGTTTTGGAAAGAGGTGGTCAAGGCTAATAATGAGTTTCCTTTCATAGGAGGTGTGCAGAGCCCTGAGTGAAGTGAGTCTGCCACGTCTCATGATGGAAATTTTTATTTGAATTTGAAATGGGAATGTGGGGTCCGGCCATGGACAAACTATTGCTGCAGACAGAGAGAGGGAATCTAGGAATTTAAGTACATGTAAACTCGAAATTTATGGAGTAAATAACAGATGTAGACATAAAGATCTATTAGGACACATCAGCCCATAACTCAGACTACTTTTTTTTCTTGGTGTAGTCAGATGTGCTACAAAAATGTTTCACTCATCAATTTTCTTAACCGCTCATCCATTTCAGGGTCTCAGGGGGGCTGGAGCCCATCCCAGTGGTAACAGAGCTAGAGATGCGGGATATGCTGCAGAGAGGCCGCCAGTCAATTGCAGGACTAACAGAAGACACACAACCAAACACACTTTTTCCTCTTTGGGACATATTACTGCAGTTTTTTCCACTTGATATTGTCTTGGGCTTGAGCACTTACTCCAACCCATGAAAGTCCCATCTCTTCCAACTCTGCCATCACTGTCCTCCACCAAGGGATCTTCAGACTTCCCTCTTTCACTTTCCAACTGGATGCAACTTTTTGGAACTATTTTGCTGGGCATCCTTAAAGCATGACTGAGCTATCTTAGCCTCATCATGTTTATTTTAAGTGGCAAGACCTTACGGTCTGTCTTCTTATACAGGTCTTCATCAGACATCTTTTTTCGGATAGTAGATGGTGCAGATCCTTCTAACGCCTTCTAGGGACCAGTTGGTAACCACTTGGCAACCACCAGGCGCTAAGGAAAATAGTGTATTCATTGACTGGTTAGAAGTTGGCTGTTGGCGGTTCTTGGCTGTGACTAGGTGAAATCAGTCGCAAAGAGGGTGTTGCACCAAACACCTTGCAATTGCTTTGGTTGCAGTTGCCCATAAATTAAATAAAACTAAATTACACATGTGGCAGCACGGTGGTTAGCACTGTTGCCTCACAGCAAGAAAGTCCTGGGTTCAAATTCAAATCTTGGCCCGGACCATTGTGTGTGGAGTTTGCATGTTCTCCCTGTGTTTGCGTGGGTTTTCTTCAGGTACTCCGGTCTCCTCTCACAGTCTAAAGACATGCAGTTAGTGGGTTAGGTTAGTTGGCGATTCTAAATTGCCCATAGGTGTGAATGGTTGTGCGTCTCTCTTTTTTAGGCCTGCGACAGGCAACGCTCCGATCAACAAGTCGCTGCTGCAACTTCATCCAAGCTCCTAAATAAACTCCAGTATATTAAGAACTCCGCTGCATGCCTGCTCACTGATTCCTGATCACATCACCCCTGCCCTCCGGTATTATTGTCTTCCTGTCCCACGGTGGATCAATTTCAAAGTCCTTCTCTTTACTCACAAAGCCCTCTAAAACCAGGCCCCCTCCTACCTCAACAAACTGCTCCATCACCGCACTCCTTCCTTTCAACACCACGCGAGGACCTGAAGCGTTTTCCAGCAGCTGCCCCCTCCCTCAGGAAATCCCTCCCAAAACACAGCCTGCGCTGATCTGTCCCCGGGTCGTCCTTTCAAGACATTATTTTTCAAAAATGATGTTTTACTGTATTGTTTTTGTGGCTTTCGTTTATTAATGAAAATATGTCGGACTATAATGGGAAAATGAAAAGTGCAACGTTTCCTTTTTGGATACACCAAAGGCTTGAATTTTTACTCGAGCAGTTTTCACTTGTTTAGGATGCTGATTAGGACGGTAAAAGATGGTGCCACTTGGTATTTGGATCAAAAGTGAAAGCTTATTGTCATGTTTTGGTGTGTTGATACTCACCAAAAAGTATTTTCCCAACAAGCATGCCTTATTTTTGGAGGTGATGCTCCAGGCCACATTCAGCTCTCCAAGTATTATAAATCTGTGGGTTGGAACCTTTTTTGGAGGCCGTCTTGCACTGGCAACTGTAATTACACTGAAAGGGGCTCTGCATGTATTTTCCCTGCTAATTTTTACCTCCATCCTTGCTGCTAAGCACTCATTATCATTGCAATTTTGAATGGTACCTGTCGCCTGTCAGTCTGCCTCCCTTGCTTGTTGAGCCATGATATAATCATTGCTCATTACAGAGCTCTCATATTTGCAGCTGCCATCTCAGGACACATCAAAAATGTAATAAAAACCTAATATTTCTCATCATTTTAAAGCTCAGAACATCTGCTTCTCCAAGCTTGCCCACATCAGGTCAAAGTGTGGCAGTCTGGGGCCTCGAATGGGTCATTTATCAGATTTAACCCCTTGTGATGCCGCCACTGAATCACTTGTATTTTATTCTCATCTGATGGCTTCTCCGCCTCACACAGCAGGATGGATTTAGATCACTATTTATAACCCTGTTGCAGTGCAGGTTGCACAGATTCTCTTAATTTAAAAATGGCTGGAGTCGTCGAAGGTTTCGCGCTGAAGTCAGATGTTAGTGTGCAGTTTCTGATTCTAGAAACTCTTCAAAATTGTGAACATTTTGCTCTTCTTTTTTTTTTTGAGGTTTCATGCCCCAAAAAGTGAGCAAACGAGAGTATTTCTGTTATGTTTTGTTATGCTGAGAACATCCTAACAAGATTAGCCACTCACTGCAATTGCCCGGATGGCCTGCAGCTACCTTTTGAACCCAAAATCCACCTGGTTATGCATATGACGGATGTAACTGCATCCATCAGGAACTGCTCCCGTGGGAATCGAGATGAGTCACAGGTGTTCAGAGCCCTCTGCTGAGGATGTTTTGCTGCCCTTTCTTAAGACATACATAATATAACATAAGACATATAAAAATCGACTTCAGGTGACACTAAAATGTGGGCTTTTAATGGCCCTGCTGTGAGTAGGTGTGCACACGCACATGCACCCAATTGATGCGTAGGGGTGTGGAGTGGTCAACTGATGAGGCAGTGTGGAGGCTGAGAGCTCTGGAGAGTGGTGTGTGGGTTGGAAGCCTCCTCTGCTCGCAGCGAAACACACACGCACACTCACACACGCAAACACACACAAAGCTGGGGGAGGTGGAGGCAGCAGAGCTTGCTTCGCCGGCTGTCCATTGATCAGTGGAGAGGTTGGTAGACTTAAAAGATCAGTGTAGAGACCGGTGGAGAGCAGAGAGGGAGAGGATGGAGAGAAGGATACAGCAGATAGAGAGAAACAGGCAGGGAAAGCAAAGGGGGAACACCTGAAGAGAGGCAGGAAGAAGAAAAAAGTGAGAGAAGAGCAGAAGACAAACAGAGGCAGATCACTGCGTCTGGGGTTGCCTTGGGGTTTTAACAGTCTGGATGGAGCTCGTCGGTAAGCACTTGATGTTTCTGTGTTTCTGCGTGCGATGTATGTGCACACACACCGCCTTGGGTGCCCATTTGTATGCCTGTCTGCGTCTCGTGCTGCCCATGCTTCGGTGTGGAGCCTCTGCTGCAGAGACAGGGAGAGAGAGGTGCCAGTTTGGCTTAACAGTGCAGCAGCAGCAGCAGGAGCACAAATCTTCCAGGCTTCCTTCCTCTGCAGATAACACCATTCACTCTGCTCGCTCCTCAATTAAAAACAGCAGCAGGACTGGCATCGCTGCTGCAGGATTCATTCAGACTGAGTGCAGGGTGGGAACATCACCAACAGACTTGGTTGCATTTTCAAGTTGTTTTATGGGGGGGGAGGGAGTTGTGCTAGGGGTTTGTTGAAATGACAGACTGATGGGATATTGTAGGAAGGACTGAAAAAGCACACATTGTTTATATAATAAATTGCCATTTGGCACATTGTACATGAAAGAAAGAAAGAAAGAAAGAAAGAAAGAAAGAAAGAAAGAAAGAAAGAAAGAAATCCCTGTAGCCACTCAGTCCCAAAACATGTAACACAGTGTTTTGTGTCTCCTGTGATTTGACAGAATCAGCCTACAGGGCTCCTTTTTTTCCTGAGTCTAGTGAATGATCTGGCAATAACTGCAGTCGTATAAAATGAGATTAAGCAGTGAATCACCAGGTGACCCCCAGCGCCCACCGCTCAGAGCTGCATCTGAGAATTTTCCATAAAATCTCATATAAAAACTGCCCTAAAATAACAGGGTGCTCGTGAACATGCAGTTCGAATCGTAGGTCTGCTGCTGATTGCTGATTGGCTGAACTATCGCTAAATAGCCAATAAGTGAAATTGTGCAACTGCAAATAAATAAATAAATAAATAAATACACAAAACGCACCAACCACAGACCTGCTCTCGCGGAGGATTAAAATTGGTTTCGGTTAAGCTTCACTTTCAAACTTGTGCGATAGAAATGCACCATTTTCAAACTCGGCTTTGGAGCGCTTGGTGATCGCGTGTAATTTCCAATCAATTCCCCCCGAAATGGTCCTCGTTAGCGCTCAGTGAAATAACATCGTGGAAGCAGAGCTCAGCCCGCAGCCACTTTAACGCAACATCACCTCCGAGCTCTTCAACATCGCTTTTGACCACAGCCACTTGTGGCTTGTTGCGCTCATCTATTATTTATTTATATATTTATTCTTCACCCCCACCCCCAAGATTTCCCCGGACCCCACTTTGTGCACCACTGAGGCAGGCAGTGGTCCCCCCCCCCCACACCGGCCCCCCTCCT
>VUQK01004906.1:2412-21346 GCA_015106715.1 Bujurquina vittata | reverse complement strand
ACTGAACCTGAGTCAACAGCTGCACCTGAAGGAACACCTGCACCTGAACCAGCCACTGAACCTAAATCAACAGCTGCACCTGAATCAGACGCAACTGAAGGTACAGGTGCACCTGAACCCATACCTGAACCAACAGTTTCCCCTGAAGGAGCAGCTGCAACTGAAACTGTACTGGAACCATCTACTGTACCTGAGCCAACAGGTGTACCTGAATCATCAGACGCAACTGAAAGTACAGGTGCACCTGAACAAGAACCTGAACCAACCACTGAAACTGAGTCAAAAGCTGCAATAGAAGAAACAGCTGCACCTGAACCAGTACCTGAACCAGCCACTGAACCTGAGTCAACAGCTGCACCTGAACAGGTACCTGAACCAGCCACTGAACCTGAGTCAACAGCTGCACCTGAACAGGTAACTGAACCAGCCACTGAACCTGAATCAACAGCTGCACCTGAATCATCAGACGCAACTGAAGGAACACCTGCACCTGAACCAGCCACTGAACCTGAATCAACAGCTGCACCTGAATCAGACGCAACTGAAGGTACAGGTGCACTTGAACAAATACATGAACCAACCACTGAACCTGAGTCAACAGCTGCACCTGAACCACACACTGCACCTGATTCAATGACTACAAATGAACCAATAACTGGAGTTGAACCAGCACCTGCATCCCAGCCAGAACCTGAAACAACAGCTGGACTCGAACCAACTGCTGGAGAACCAACAACTCCATCTGAACCCACACCTGAACCCATACCTGAACCAACAGTTGCCCCTGAAGGAACATCTGCAACTGAAACTGTACTGGAACCATCTACTGCAGCTGAGTCAACAGCTGGACCTGAAGCAACAGATGGAACTGAAGGCACAGAGAAAGCTGAACCAGTACCCGGACCAACCACTCCACCTGAATCAACGTCTGCAAATGAACCAACAGCTGAAGTTGAGCCATCGTCTGCACCCCAACCAGAAGTTGAAACAACAGTGGTACCTGAACCAACAACTGCATCTGAAGAAACACCTGCACCAGAAGGAACACATGCTCCTGAAATGGTACCTGAGCAATCCGCTGTACCTGGGGCAACAGCTGTCCCTGAAGCAACGGCTACACTTGAACCACCATTTGCAACTGAAGGTACAGGTGCACCTGACCACCTTCTTGAACCCTCCACTGTATCAATGACTGCAACTGAACAAACAGCTGCATCTGAAATAACAGTTGGACCTGAACTAATACCTGAACCAATGTCTGCACCATCGCATGCTCCAGAGTCAACATCTAATGACACACCTCCACGAGAACCACCAATATCTGGAAAGGATTCACAACAAATCACTGAACCAGCATCTTTTCCACAATTACCAATATCTGAGGAGGGTTCAGAACCAACATCTTCACCCACATCACCAACATCCAAACCAGAAACCAAGCCATCTTCCGAACCAGTACCTGGACCAGAATCACCAACATCTGGGCAGAATTCAGTACCTGCACCTGAAATACCCCCTACTTCAATACCAATAGCTGAACTAATAACTTTACCTGCATCACCAAGTTCTAAACAAGATTCCCTAACCCCCTATGAGTTATTACCAGGAGCTAAGTCACCAACACATTACTCTGTCCTTCCTCAACCTAATTATGAAGTAGCACCAGTATTTGATTTACATCCTGCTGTTCTCCCTAACATGCTTCCTAAAAAACAACCCAAGTTAGATACACACTGGAGAAGGCGTAAGTGTTATAGAGGCTAAATGGCTCAGGGTCGAGTCGGGTTGGGGGGGTGGGGTGTGGCTAAATATGATAAAGTAAATTAAGAATTGTTTAAAATTCTAAAAAGGTTCAACTGTCTGTGTTTGATGCTGAAAGATAAATTACAACATAAAGTTATTAAATTCTCATCCAATTTAATAACTTTATGTAGTAAAATGATGAATGAAAAGATTTTTCTTTTTTAATTAAATTGGTACAGTAGACTCCTTAAAATAAAGTATTGTATACATTAACTACATGAGTTGTGTAATTTTGCCTATTCTGATTGCTGAAGTTGAATGTTTATTTTTTAAAGAAGTCTGGGAAAAATCTGCAGTAAAAAAAAATATGGGCCTTATTGTTACATACTTAATTTAGATTTAAAGTAACTGGTCTACTTTCAGAGGTCAGTTAAGGACGTTATTGTTTCATACTCATGTCATCATCAGTCTCTTAATTACCGTATAGTCAACATATCAGAAATACAAAGCAATATACTTAACAGGGTGAAAGAGTACTTAACAGGCTGAAAAATATTTAACAAGGTAAAAATACAATATATACACTATACTATACAGAAACCTTTATTTGGTCAATATGATCAAAAATCATCAGTGAATATTTTTACTCAAATATATGTGACATTTCTTAGAAATTCACACGTTTTTCATTTGTTTGAGTATAGTCAACTTTACTGTTAATGTGACGTCACCCACCAAAAACCCATTCTGACCCTGTAAAAAGAACCTGGTAATAAAATAAATAATTTAAACAACACTTGTGTACATCTGATCTCAATTTCTGCTGCGATATTTGGATGATAAAGACAGAATTTCTCCTTGTATCAGTCGCGCAGCCGAGCTGAGTGTTGTGGTTGCCCATGTTCGTCCCTCTGTGACAACAGTACACATGTTCTGATGGATAACGCCCCATTCACAGCACTCAGGTCACCTCAAACTGGTTTATCAATGAGATCACGTCACTCAAAGGGTCTCCACAGTCACCACATCTCGACTGAGCACCTTTGGGCTGAGGTAGATCGTGCATGTGTAGCCGACAAATCTGCAGCAGCCGTGAGATGATATCATGTCGATATACAGTAGACCAAAATCTGAAGAATGTTTCCAGCACCTTGTTGAATCCGTGCCACAAAAACGAAGACAGTTTTGAGGGTAAAGCATTTAATTTGGTGTACCTAATGAAATAGCCAGTGAGGTCTTGCATGGTGAACAGTTGGAGCTCACAGATCATTTTTGCCCTGAGGCCCTCTGCTGGATTGTGCCGGCACTGCCCGAGAGCGCATGAAGATAAGTTCACTTTTCTGACATGTTGCCTATTTCATTTGAACTATTTGTTGACTTATTTCCGACTAAACTACTAAAATCCGAGTGGATAATATTCGTAACGCCGTGTTTCTTGCACACTCCCCTTCCCGGGTTAATTACCTGCTGATTACCTGCATTTCCTGGTTTCGCTCGTGCGTAATGACCATCAGACGCACGCGGACGGGCACGTTTCGTCAGGACGTAACTTGCTGGATTGTCGGCATGTGACTCCTGCACGCCGATCATCTGCGGGCTGTTTGCTGTGTCAAGAAAAGGAAAAAGCCAACTTCCTCGTATGGGCTCGGTGCTCGGAGAGAGGGCTGCTTCACGACAGCCGGAGCAGAAGCACGTTTGACGCGCAGGTTTGTTTCGGTGAACTTTGCAATGGAAACAGAAAATTTGAATTTATTTTTATCTCTGTGTGCGCTGATGTGTGTTAGAAGGTGGAGATTTCCAGCAGGAAAGCCAAACAGAGTCGATCTGTTTTAGAACAAAGTGGAAAGTGACTTTTTTTTTAATGCATTTTGCAGTGCGGTGAGATTACAAGACGACTTTAGTGCCTTAAGATTACTAGATCACAGAAACAAAGAAAGAAACATCATAGCCAGCCGTGAAAATAGCAAAAATGTAACAAAATATTTAGTAGAAACCAAAAAAAAAGTAGCGTAAATAAATATAAAGTCAGTCTGAGATTAAGAAAAGTGTAAAGTTATAGTGTTAATAGTTTAAAAAAAAGATCAAAATGCAATGAAATTCTATTTATTTAAGAGAAGAAGACAAACAGAACTATTTTAAACTATGACATTTTATCTTTTACTCCACAGCAGCAATAAGTTATTACACATTAAATTGAGCCATGCTGGACTTTACAGGAGCAGTTTTTAAACACTGCTTTCATGCTCAAGTTTCAGTAACAATCCAGACATTATATGTATGGCTGCAGGACTAAATTCAGTTTTGTACTTCCTACATTTTGCTGATTGTGTGTTTCTACAGGGCTCCAGTTTCTGCCGACTGATCAGCTGGCTAATGCGTTTTCCAAATAGGTGTGACACATGTGGGCTGCACCCACAGAGAGGAGATGAATGCTGATGTTTTACTCTGCCCAGCTGTTCAGCCGTGGAGTAAAAAGCTCATCTCAGCGCCTCGCCACCTCACACGTTCCTACACCTCTGCATGGGTCTCTCCTTCACTGCTTCTGCCTCTCGACTCTTCCCGTGCCTCCTGTGAGAACATGTACCCAGGTGAATCTGAGCCGACCCCTGACCCGCAGCTCCTGGAGGCCCAGATGGACTTCTTCCACAAGCTTGGCTACTCCACGGCTCAGGTGCAGGCCGTTCAGCAGAAGTTCGGCCCCAGCATGGACACAGATAAAGTGCTGGGGGAGCTGGTTCGCAACGGGCCCGGTCAGGAGGCCAAGGGTCCGGTCACCACGATGTCGGTGCTGGTGCCCAGAGGGGATACCCAGGCTGCGGGCCCTGCCCTGCTGCTGCCTGTAACCAACACTTCTCCTCAGAGCAAAGAGGAGAGCAGCGAGGAAGGAAGCACTCTGAGGCCCGTCGTTATTGATGGCAGCAACGTGGCCATGAGGTGAGCAAACTGATCAGCACTGATGGGCGAGTGATTCTGATATTTAGATGCAAATGAAAATGTCCAAAATCCACTGGTTAAAGGGTCTAAATAGGACTAATAGCACCGTTACTCTGTTTTATGTCATTTTAATTAGAATTTAATACTCAAGTAATAGTCACAATAGACACAAAAATGTCCCACATTCACTGGTTAAAAAAATCGGAGAACTTCTCTACTTCTGTAAAAATGGGTTTTCTGCTTATTAGAACTGCAGTGATGGTTTGATGAGGAAGTAATGGTTTCAGTCAGTGTTCACTCCGAAAGCAGAGCCCCAGTGATTGGTCAGTTAATCAATATTTGACATTTAAATAATGGTTTTTGTACTAAAGGTGCCATCTCATCTTCATATGTGAGAATATTTGGTGCTCCTCTTTCTGATGCTAAGCTGGATATTTTTTTAACTTTTTTTTTGTTTTTGTCTCTTTATTCTAAGAGTCGGACTGAGAATGCCCATTACATATAACAGGCATTTTGTTCTATTTTCTGATATTTTAGAGAGAAAACGATTAATTATTTTAGAAAATATTCTATAAATTTGTATTTAATCAATATGCTGTAACCACGATATATAAAGGTGATTATCACAGTTAAGGACAGCCTTATGGTTAATTTCATCACGAGTCCCACAGCAGCTACACTGCGTGGCTTTGAGGTTACCAGGCGTAAGAACCTCTGACATTTAACTGCACCACAACTCACCCACTGATTCGCTTCTGTGTTTTTAGGAGATGATCTTCCTCCTAATTATGTGATAAGCTGATGAAATCAGATCAGTGCCGCGGTCAGCTTCCATCTGATAGTCACAGTTTCTGTCAGGAGTGGGAGTTGATTGAGTGGAAGGTTTTCTGACGATCGTCTGTAGTCTGTAAACTCTGAGAAGACCCGGCGCTGTTAGTGCTTTTAACTCCTACTCTGACACACTTTAATTTAATAGAACTAGAAACAGCATTTTAAACCCAAGTAGGCCAAATAGATCAGGTGGTGCCAGATTTTATTTATTTTTTTATTTTTTGGTGTGCTTTTAGTCGAAATATGGAAATATCATTCAATTCAATGATGGACGTTACAATGATGGTTAATAATTTAATATTTACCTACTTCCCTATTAATAAATAATTTTTCTAGCTAACGGGTCCCTCTATGAGGACCGTAAATAGTTGTGTCAGCCTAATGATTGTAAGGTCAAAGGTTAACAAACTGGTATGAAAGACGCTCATTTACAGCATTACTCAACTGTGTCTTAGTACGATCCTTTCTTACGTCGTGTTTCTGCGAATATGACGTCAAGTAACAAATGTCAGATTTTCCGAGTTGTTGTTGTTCCAACTCGGTGTGAGGGATTTGTGTGAATTTTCCAAGTCAGGAACTAGTTTTTCTAATTATTCTGACACCGGGTGATTTTACTGTAACGTTATCAGTAACAGTATGTGAAAAACTGCAGTTTCTACTGATAGCAGTATAACCTAAGCTAGCAACTCCGTGAGAGCCAGTTTGAACTAAGTGCTAACATTAGCATGCTAATATGCGCATACTTGAAACTTGATTTTTTAAAAGGCAATATTGTGTCTGAAAAGGTAACAGACTGCTCTTAACAGTTTGTACTTTTTAACTATTTTACATTTCCAAAATGAGCGCACTAAAATAATCACGGTGAGCACGCTGACTTGTAACTTCCTATAAACTGAATATAAAAGATGGACACAGCCGCCGTAATGTCTCCCATTGGTCGGTGAGGTCCTGTTACGAAGCCTTGAGCTGAACATTTTCACCATCTCTGTGTTTTTAATCTGAGAAAGAGTGGATGTGACGGTAAAACCGAGGTTGCTTCACTCTGGTTCATCCTCCTTTTGACTGTAATGTGGGCTATAATTTACATTTGCTTAGACTTAAAACTCAACAAGCGTTTAATGAGGTCATAGTGATGTGGTGCAACTGCAGGCCATTAGAGGTTCACTTTTCATGGAAATATTGTTACACATTTAGTCACAAACCAATTTATTGTTATTATAACCTGGAAATGTATTACATTAATCTTATTGCAGCCATTGTAACAGTTATTTTAGTCTGAACCAAAGTTTCTAATCAGATTAAGTATTTAATATAATAAATGATGAGTATGGTCTTTTAGGTTCATAGTTTACAGTTTGAGTGATGGAGCTCCTCAGAGATTATACTACACAGTCACTACTTGTTTTGTATTTGTATCGAGCATTACCTGAGGGGTTGTTTTTGTACTCAGAACATCGTAAACCAGTTCTGCAAACTTTTGAATTCTTCAGAAATTTATAGTCTGAGCAGTTTTCCCAAGTAAATTATTTAAAAGCAAGCGGGGGACCTTGGCCACTGATCTCTGATTACTGCCACTAATTCAGGGAAACTACAGCTTAAATGATTTCCCCTGTCTTACCCACAGAAACAGTGATTATAGTACGTGAGACAATTAGCGTATATACTCTCTGCTTGAACATGGTATACAACCCCTCCCGTCATTTGCCTTTCCAAGTTGGGCACGCAGGTTTAGGCATGCAGCTTCTTGAGTATGCAAATCAGAGCGTACCAATAATAAATCGCTTTCTTTTTTGAGACGGAAACCTCTGGAGCAGGCCTGACAGCATTTTAAACCCAGCAATCTTTTCTCCTTGTTCTCCGAGTCGTCTCTTATTGACACTCATTTTGAAATTCCCCAAGGACTCAAATTACTTACATCATCATCACGCCTCAGGCTAATTGCTGATAGACCTGTTCTTAACATTGATTTATATTGGGGAAATAAAACTGTTGCTATGGTTAAAATCACAAGATTACCAGGTGGAGTTATTGACAACTTTTTAACCTCTGAACACCCGTCAGCCTGCGTCTTCGGTTTTTTTTGGGGTTTCGTTTTGGCTTTTAAGGTTTTCTTTGAGAGTGTCTTAAAGTTTTAAATAAGCAAAAATTTTATAAAAGTCCTAGATATTAATGTACCCCTAACCTTAGATGAATCATGTGAAAAATGTTTTCACTGGAGTCTGTGCAGTCCTGTGAAAAATTAAGTACGTCTTGAATGCTGACCACCTCCTTAAAGCAGAAGTTTTGGCAGTTTGCTGGTGTGGAGCGTTGAGGTTTTTTAACGCAATCCCCAATCTTCCCAGGAGTGGAAGGGTTGCCAGAAGATATGCTACAGGACTAACATACCAAACATACCATATCAGCACAAACACCTCATACCAGCTGTCAGCACGGTGGTTGAGGGGTGATGATTTGGACTACAGTGCCTGGGCACCTTGCAGTCATTGAGTTGACCATGAACTCTTCTGTATATCAAAGTATTCTAGAGTCAAATGTAAAGATATCTAGCAGCTACAGTTTGATACTGAGACAATGATACCGCAGCAGAATGGCTGAAAAAGAGAATGAAGGTGTTGAAATAGCCCAGAGTCCAGACTTCAACCTGATTGAGATGTTGTGGTTGGACCCTCAGAGAGTTATACCCGCAACAATGAACTGAAGCAACATTGTAAAGACGAGTGGGCCAAAATTTCTCCACAATGATGAGAGGGGCCGATAAAGTCATTCAGAAATTTAGTTACTGCTGCTGAAGGGGATTCTACTAAATCATGAGGTGTACTTAGTTTTTCCCGGGATTGCATAGAGACCAATGAAAGTTTTCTTATTCACGCGACTGTATATTCAGGTGTTTTCACTAGTGTAACAATAAAATAATGCTAGAAATCAATGTTGATGAGTATTCAGTGGTTAGCACTTTTGCCTCGCAGTATGAAGGTCTTATCAGTGAATGTTAACAAACCAGCAATTCATGACAGATGCAATTCTGGTATTTTTGGGGAAATCCCTCAAACAATCCCTAACACCAGTCGTTTACCTTGTTACGCAGAGTAAATTCTGTCTCTGCTTTTTGAGAGCCAGCTCATATTTCAGCAGATTTGAGGAAAATTATCATCACGGAGCAGATGTTGGGGTAATTTAGAGGGATGGTGATTAAATGATGCTCAAGTTGGTACCAAGGGGCTCAGAATGTGCCAAGAAAATATCCCCCACATCATTACAACAAGATGGCGGCGCGCACAGACGCAGCGGCTCACGGCTCCTCCACTCGGTGCTCTTTTTTGTACTTTTTTAATTTCTTATTGGTTAGTTTGCTCCAATCTCATTGTACATCCTGTATAGTGACAATAAAGGCATTCTATTCTATTCTACACCACCACCACCGTTGATACAAGACAGGACGGATCCATATTTTCATGTTTATGGCAAAATTCTGAGCCCAACATTCGAATGTTGCAGCAGAAAGAGACTTGGCAAACCCGGCAGCATTTTTCACGTCTGTTGAACAATTTGTGAACCCGTGTGAACTGTAGCCTCAGTTTCCTATTTTTAGCTGACAGGAGTGGCACCCAGTGTGGTCTTCTGCTTCTATAGCCCATCTGCTTCAAGGTTCAGTGTGTTTTGTGTGTTCAGAGATGCTCTTTTGCATACTTTGGTTGTAACAAATCATTGTTTGAGTTACTGTTGGCTTTTTAATAAGGTCCTAACCATCCTTTGACCTCTGATATCGTCGAGAACTTTGCTCACTGGATAATTTCTCTTTTTTGAACCCTTCTCTGTTAGAGATGGTTGGTCCCAGTAGATCAACAATTGATATTGAAATACTGGCACGAGCAACCAGGTCACATGACAAGGCACTTAAATCAGCTTCTTCCCCTATTCTAAGTACTATAAATATAACTAACTTCAGCAGGTCATCTCAACCATGTCTGTGTGCCTAAAAGTACCGAGTTACTTCCATGTGATCGACTAATAAGCGGCAGACGAGTGTCTTTATGTGATTGGAAAACAGAACCCAAAAGAGGAAGCCTGCAGATCAGTTCAGATTAAGTGAGACAATATTTGTTGTTTAACTGGAAAATTGTTCTAAATCATGCTCAGCTTGTTGGAGACAAAGAGGTTTGTTCTATTGTAATCTTTAACTTCACACAGCACATGTAAATAAGGTGCTGATAAGAGCTGTGATGCAGAGTTAACATCAAAGTGTGCTATTATAAACCACAGGCCTCGTTCTAAACTGGGTCAGGGAGTTTCACTCCGGTTAATGTGTATACGTGTTTCTCATTCATTTTTCCTGGTTTCCATTCACACATTCAGCCACGGCAACAAGGAAGTCTTCTCTTGTCTGGGAATCCAGTTGGCTGTGAACTTCTTCCTGGACCGAGGCCACACTGAAATCACTGTGTTTGTTCCCTCATGGAGGAAGGAGCAGCCCAGGCCAGACGTTCCCATCACAGGTACGACACTGGGAATTCATGTTTTAATTTTGTTTTCTACTTCCTCCTTTGGCTGCTTGGGAAATTTTCACCAAAACTAAAAAAGGTGTGGCACGGCTGCTGTGAGGATTTTTAAAAGTAGAGCAGAAATATTTGTTAGCTTGAGAGAAAAATGAAGCTTTTGATATTTTTAAAGCAAAAATCTCCCAGTGTTTTAGATGCGGACTGTGCGCTTTAGACTTTTGATCGATCAGAAAAATGTTTAATTTGTCAGTTTGCCTCAAAATCTTCAAAGCTTTTAATGGCAGGTTTTTGTTTTGTTTGTTTTTTTTTTGCATTTATTCAGATAAATAAAGCAAGAAATCCCAATATAATGGGCCAATAGACTTGAAACTAAATGTCTAATGAACAAACTAAAAAGGCAGAATAATAAATAACTTGACTTATTATTCACAAGTAGTTTTTATTTTGTCTTCAAACGCAGACGCATCAACTGGTAGGGCCTCTTTTGACACAGCTGCTGATTCTCTGGATAACTCACGAGGGGGAAACCCCCCAAACAGTTTTTTTCCCCACACAGCATGTTACTATGCTCAAAAGATAAACATGTTTCTTCAGATAATTTTTTTCCATCAAAAGATAATCATTTAACTAGCCTGTGGTGCCGTATATGTGGAAGTGACTGCTGATAGTTTAACAGATCGGGTCAAGCAGATAAGCTGTTTTGTGTTGGACTGTAATTTAAAGTTGACAGATAATATTTAGCATGTTTAACTTGTCCACTGGGAAAACCCCTAAATTAATATGCAGCCAGGGTGGTTTTTTTTTTAATTATAGCAGTGTGTTAACTGTGAATTGGCACTTAGTGATGACCCTGAGCTTAATTGCAGCTCATCTCGGGTCTGTTAACTTGCAATCACCAAACAGAGAAAAGCAATTAGTGTTTTAGTGAACATAGTGGAGCATTTGGCAAATAAACACCAAAATATTTTCTCCAAAACAGTGGTGGAGACCAAAAATGGAGCAAAATGGAAGTTGAAGTCAGACTTCAAAGCTTGAGAGAAAAACTCATCATGCTAACAAGTTTAGCACCACCTTTAAGTGTCACGGCTGCTGCAGACGAGGCAGTGAGGACCCCAGTGCAGGATACAAGGCTGATTAGGATACAGCTTTTACTGCACAAGCTTTTACAGGCTGACCAGAAGCCAGTGACAATCAGAACTCAAACCTTGAACACACGGCATACAGCAGGTACATCTCACAGAGACGAGGACCCGAACACAGAACTAAACAACACGGAGACTTAAATACACAGAGGGAACGAGGGGTGAGTGGAAACAGCAGCGCAAAACAGGTGAAATGAATGAAACTAATGACAGGAAGCAAAACGGAACAGAATACACGCAGAGCACGAGACCACCCAAATAAAACAGGAAGTGACAAAACATGAAACACGCAGACCTAAAACTCAGGAAACACTAAAAGCAAAACTCAAGAAAAACAAAACAGCTAATACAAAGAAACACACTTGGCCACCGGCCCAGGCCCATGACATTAAGATTAGATGTCAGTGAAATATCTGCCTAACGTCATGTAGAGCCCTCCTAGTGGGGTTTTTTCCACTGTGGTCCTGGTGTAGAGGGCCCATTGTGCTTGACCTGTAATGTTTCTAAATGGTATGCCCATGAATGTCTGGACTTTTGGTTCCACAGCAGAACATTGCTCTGCAATGCAATCACTGTCATTGGTTTTATTGTTGGGGCTCATCAGTTTTCTCTGATTTTATGTTTGGTGGACAGATCAGCAAATTCTGCGCGACCTGGAGAGGAAAAGGATTCTGGTGTTCACACCGTCGCGGCGTTACGCGGGCAAACGAGTGGTCTGTAATGATGACTGCTACATCGTCAAGCACGCCTTCGAGTCTGACGGCATCATCGTGTCCAACGACATGTACCGGGACCTTCAGGGAGAGAAACCGGAGTGGAAGCGCTTCATTGAAGAGAGACTGCTCATGTACTCCTTTGTTAATAACAAGTGGGTTCTGCCTTCCTGATACGCAGCGTCCCTGCCAGCTAGTAGGGACGAACGGATGAATGATAACGTTTGCATTTTACCCTAATGCAGGTTTATGCCTCCCGATGATCCCCTCGGTCGACATGGACCAACTCTGGAGAACTTCCTGCGGAGGGTTCCCAAGACTCAGAAAAAACAGCCGTGCCCTTATGGTGAGAGAGCTTCAATATTCCACTGAACTGTTGCCCAGCACAGACATATTTGCATTCAGCATCTCTGCTGTATTGCTTATTAACATACTGCTTTGCCGGTCTTATAAAAGCATGCTGTTTATTCTTCTTCCAGGGAAGAAATGTACTTATGGAATCAAATGTAAATTCCACCATCCTGAGCGAGCCAAGCAGTCTAATCGTGCGCTTGCAGATGAGCTTCGGGACAGTGCTAAGCAGCCTTCCACTCCTCAGAAACAAGCTTCAACTCGCTCCAGTCCTGTGCCTGGACTCAGCCTCATGTTGGTGGAGGATATGGCGAAGAAACTGACTCTGGGAAATGAGAGCAGCTCCTTAAAAAGAGAGCATAAAAATGAACAGGTAGCTCAGGTAAAGGCGAGTCACCGCTCCAGCAAGAAAGCCTCATCCAGGAAGGACAAGACTGGCAAACATGCGTCCTCTGACCACGACTCAGCGCAGCACAGCCGCTCTCAGGAGCAGCTGGACTCTGGTTTAGGCTCCATAGACAGCCAGTCGGTGGAAGCTCCATGGAGTCTGTGTGACCATCAGTATGGGCCGGCGTACGACAGCTGTCAGCGTTCCCACAGTGTTCAACCGCAGTACTGTTCTCCTAGAAGTGTCCCGTGCAGCTGCTGCTCAGGTGACCCTCCCTCTTGTGGGGGCACGCCGGCTTTCCCGACGCACAGCATCGGGCCAGTGAGCAGCCGCAGTGCTGATATCCTACCCTACAGTCTGCCTCCCTACCCCAACTATTGCGCGTACCCCGTCAGCATGCGTCCATACAGCCAGCCGACAGATTTCCAGCCCAGTCGAACCCGTACCTTCCAGCAGCAGCCACAGTGGTCCGATCCGTTCTGCGCTCAACCCCCAGCGGTCCACAGCCTGCCGGCAGAGCGCTCACACTGGAGGCCTCCCTCCCAGCCGAGCCCCAGCAGGGAGGAGAGAGAGGTGGTACGGAAGAAGCTCCTCGCTATCTTCAGCGCACCGCTGGTGGACACAGCCATGGACATGTTCCCTGAGATGACGGATCCACAGATGCTTGTGGTCGAGATCCTCAAGTTGCAGAGCCAGACTCGGTCACTGAGATAAGAAGAATCCAGTTTGAGCCCTCGTCTTTCAGTGGAAAGACTTAAGATTAACATGAGTTTGTGTGTTTTGTATTGTGGTATCCACCTTGATTTAAAAACTGTATTTGAATGTTTTGGAGTTGCCTCGGTGCAGTGTTAGAGAAGAGGCAGGATGCAGTTGATACAAATTGTATCTTTATTTATAAATTTGAAAGCACATGTGGCTTTTAATGCCACTTAATGGGATTAACGGACACTCTCGAGGTCCGACTTTACGGACTGTGGAGGCACAGCCTCCACAGTCAGGCTATGCCACTTGATTTTTTTTCTAGGGGCTGTCACAGAGGTGTTTTTAATCATTTAGCCCTGTGTAGAAACACCTTGCAAGAACAGCGATAAACTATACATTTTAAGTTACATAAAGACAAATAGAACTGCTGTACTGGACTCCTTCAGGTGTATCTAATAGAATGGCCAGTAGTGTGTAGTGTGGATGAGGAACATGTTCTCAATATTGACGTTTTGTCAGAAGAAGCTGACAAGGTATCCTTCGGCGTTATGGCAATGACCCCGAAGGTCACCTCGTGTGCATCTCAGCAGTATTTAAGAACACAGCACAGCACTGAGCTGAATACTGAGATACCTTTTGTGTCACATTGTCACCGTGCACCTATGCTTTCCAAGACATTAGTGTGCAGGTTTGTACTCCGAAGCAGCCCATCGTGATGAAATATGAACGGTTGAGTTCTCACCAACACTCCCTGAAGATGGCAATTGATCTCAGTTTTCAGGGGTATTGTTTTGTGATGCTGATAATGTCGCTACCCCGTTTTGAGTGCACATGCGTTGGCGTCATCTTCTTCTGGGTAACAAGGAAGTGACCTCTTTCTCGGAGCTTCCTGATTGGCAGCACTAACTGGGAATTTCGAGCTATTAACACGAAGATTTGAGATACATAACGTGAAATTTGGACTTATCTGATCAAACTTTGGGGTTGTTTTCTCTAAATTTTGACTTTTTTTTTAAATTTTGAGTTACGAAGTCGAAATTTCGAGACAACTCGAAATTTTGAGTTACGGATAGCGATAATTTTTTTTTTTTTTGGTAGAAACCTGCTTCCATAGATCCAGATGAACTGAATCAACTTTGTGGGAATTTCTTACTTCTTGTAATATCCACCTAATTGTAGGTGTAAAGACACCTCCAACAAAACTGTTAACAGTTATATTTATTCTACTTACATGTTTGTTTTTTATTTCATTGATAATGAGGCACGTTGGTTGTCACCATGTGAAAAAATTACTCAAATAAAACAGTTGATTTTTCTCATCAAAGGTCTGAATATAACCTCTGCTCTTCCTTCTGATACAACCTGTGTTTCTGTTCATTTAAATAATGCCTTAAAAACTGCTGAAATAACTGCTGGTGTTGAGTGCTGAGACTTGCTTCATCAAAGGCTTTGGTTTATACGGTCGGATGAGATCATCAGAAACTGAATGTGAGCCAGTGTGATGTCTTCTGAAGTGATGGAAACACAACTGTGGGTGAGAGGCTTGTCAACACAGGTAAATACCTTTAAACACACCCTGCCAGGTGCTTGTAATATAGAAACAAAAAACAATCTCTTAAGAAAGTCTTCAGTCCGCCTCACTTTTCCCATCACTGCGCACTCTGGAAGCCATAAAAGAGTGAAAAAAATATATAATTTTTAGATTCCTTATGCAAAAATACTAAAAAACAAAAGTTAAGATCTTTCTTTCATTTATGCCCTTTGGCATCAGTTAGAGCTTGGAGAATTCCCAGGTAAGTTTCTCCGGGCTTTGCACACCTGGACTTGGCCAGTTTATCTCATCCTTCCTCCAAGATCCTGTCCAGTCTCCTCCAGGATGCATGGAAGTGCCACGAGCTGTCTTCGAGGTGTCTTCAGAGATGTTGTGTCATGTTTTGGCCTCGTAGTCAAGATCGTGAGATAGTTGTGTAGAAGTTCACCTAGCAACTGCAGTCACAGATTACCAAGATCATCAAGAGGATGGGTAGATAATGCAGACAGCAGTAGTGGAGAAGAAAGCATTTCTTCTGAATCATGCTGCAGTACACAGATAAAGTAGTTAAACCTGACCAGGAGTCTATGATGAAATACCATAGTCTGTACACTGGGGAAATAATGATTACATCCTCTGCTGAACTTGTAACTTTGCTCACTAATAAAGAAATGGACAGCCTCTACTTTTTTATGGCGGTTTCATTTTAACAGAGAGAATATCAACCAAAAGTCCAGAAAAACACATAAAAGTTATAAATCGATTTGGATGTCACAGAGTAAAATAAGTATTTGATCCCCAAGCAAAGCATGACTCAGTACTCGGTGGAGAAACCCTCGTTTAAGCGCGGCCGTAAGACAGTCCTTGATGCCGGTCACCATGTTTGGACACATTTCAGGATCCATTCAATTCAATTTCATTTGTATAGCGCCAAATCCCAACAAACAGTCGCCTCAAGGCGCTTTATATTGTAGATAAAGACCCTACAATACTGCAGAGAAAACCCAACAGTCAAAACGAGCCCATATGAGCAGCACTTGGTGACAGTGGGAAGGAAAAACTCCCTTTTAACATGAAGGAGAACCGGGCTCAGGGAGGGGCAGCCATCTGCTGCGCCCGATTGGGGCCGAGGGGAGAGGATCCACTCCTCTTTACAGGAACTCCCGAACCTTTCAGGTTTCTTGGCTGCCTCTTGACAACTCGAAGCTTCAGCTCCTGCCACAGATTTTCATTAGGACTGAGGTCTGGAGACCGGCTAGGCCACTCCATGACCTTCATGCATTTCTTCTTTAGCCACTCCTTTGTTGCATTGGTGGTGTGTTTTGGCTCATTGTCATGCTGGAAGACTCATCCAACACCCATTTTCAGTGTTTTGGCGGAGCGAAGGAGGTTCTCATCCAGGATTTTACAATACACAGCTCCATCCACTGACCCTTCAATGCAGTGAAGTCACCCTGTACCCTTAGCATCCTGTGGGAGCCATAATTCTGACCGGGTTGCAGTGGATCAAACACTTATTTCACACACTGACTGCAAATAAATGCGTAACTTTTATGTAATGTGTTTGTTTCTGTATTTTTGGCTGATTTGATTCTGCCTCTCCATTAAAATTAAATTACCATAAACATTTGAGGCTGTTTCTTTGGAAGTGAACAAACCTGCAAATTCAGCAGGGAATCAAATAATTACCCCCCCCCCCAGTGTAAATCAAAGATGCAGATGATGTCATCCTCAGCATCAGCTTGTCAGCCACTAGCATGTTTTCTGGAGCCGTCACTGGGCATTGACTCACATTTGGAGCCAGGCTCAAGTAGGCATTAGAGAAACTGCAGGTCTTGGCTTCATTTTTCAGCCCTGCAGGTTTCTGCTGATCGTACATTCACACTTTTCACTGTATGCAAAGCAGGCTTGTGTTTGCACAGCACGGGCGGTTGTGTACTCAATGTATATTTTGCCAACCTTTCTGTATCTGAATACCAAAGAATCAGCAGTGCAGGTTAAGACTTGCTCTCCAACGCGTAACCACATTACTGCTTCTGCAGCAGAAAGCAAGGACAGAAAAGCCACAAGTGAGTGAACGGAGCACAAAGAATAGACTGTTTTCTGATCACTTTGCAGGAGGACGAGATAAGAATCAGTTTCACAGATAACAAACACGGGTGGCACTGAGACTCTTACTGGAATCGGATTCACGTTTTAGCATCATTAAACAGGAATACACACATGAGCTTACACCATTTGCGTGAGGCAGGTGATGAGTTTAATGAGCAGCATGGGCATTTTTTTCTTTCAATTATACAACGGTTACACGGGACACTTCTTTGGCCACAGGATGTTACGAAACTCACGCAGCCTCCTTGCTGGAGGGGGGGAAAAACAAACCTCTGACAATGAGGCAAAAGATTTATGACTCATTCACACGGAAACAGTTTTCCAGTGATGCGCTCGTTTTGTACTTTTCCTCCTTTCTGTGAAAGCTGATACGGATTAAAGTAGTATTAGGTCACTTGAAGGCACGCAGTATAAACACAGTAAGAAGAAGTACAGCTTTGCAGGTACTCTTGTGTGAAATATGCCTTTAAAGCAATAAAGAGCTGCACAGAGGAGAAAACAGGCCACGTTTTTTACCAACATGCTACCAGTTTTTGTTTGATTTGAAGTTTGGGACTTTTAAATTTATAGTTATGAATGCAGACATAATTTAATAGAGTATTGCTTTAATATTTCCTTTAATAGGCCACCAGTAATCAGTCATCATTAGTGTTTATGTTACATTTACTGGGCTTTACTCCCCTCCACAGGAAAAGTGTTATTTTTGTAACTATAATCCAGAGATGTGTAAATTTGCATTTTTCTGATTTCCATTTTTCTCTCAGTGCAACCTGCCAAAACTGATTTTAGCTGATTTGCAGATTTTCTTTCTAAGAACCGTATCTGACGGCCTACAAGCACAGGTCAGCTTTTCTTTGTTGCAAAAGCCCCGCTGCTGAGAAGAGGCGCAAATAACTGAATGAAAACGAGCGCCCGCCTCACCAAACGCAGACAGGTGCAACAGATGCAACGAAACAGACGGCAGGTGTGTCGTGTTCAGCTGTGAGGGCGATTAAAGTGCCACATCAGGTTTGTTCTTACAAATGTTACAAACTAACCTGTAGGTTAGGGTTTTACGCTTATGAGTGGAGGTCAGGGGTGAGAGGTCACACAGCATAAACGGTTGGGTTTTGTCTCTTATACTATGTATCTACTGCAGTGATTCTCAAATCCAGGCCTCGTGGCCCGGTGTCCTGCAGGTTTTAGACGTGTCCCTGATCCAACACACCAGCGTCAAATATAGAAGTCATTAGCAGGACTCTGGAGAACTTGATTGCATACTGGAAGTAATTCAGCCATTTTTATTCAGGTGTGTTGGATCAGGACACCGGGCCACTGAGAATCACTGATCTAGTGTGACTTTCTACGTCTCGTTAGTCATGATTTGTTCCCACCGTGCTTCCCACCTGTTTCCTCTCCCCTCGTTGCCTTGTGTATATCTTGTCCTCCTCTGCTCTTTGTCATGTTGCTGTCTGTGGTTCCTCTCCAGCGGGTTCTAGTTTTGGCCTCAAGAGTTTCAGCCCAGCGTTTAGTTTGTGGTTTTTAACGTCAAGTTTACTCCTGTCTTCCGAGTCCTGCGTTGGGGTCCTTTTCTTGCCTGCCACACAGCGGTTCATAACAGCATGGCTGTGTGTGCACACACAAAGTGGAAACCTGTAACAAAGAGCAACTTACGGCTGCGTTACGAGAACTGTTCATTCAAATGACCCCAATCTGGGCCCTCAGCTGTACACCCACCTAAAATGTATATTTATATTTGCACCATAAAAGCTTTGAAGCAAAGAAGTTCAGCTCTGTGTGGGAGCCGATGCTTTTGATGATCCGCTGTCCTGTTTTCCCTCCAACGCTAATACAAATCAGAGCTATTCATAGCACATGGCCTTTTTTTTCTTTTTTTTTTTTCTCCTAATTTGCATCTTGCTGAGTTGGGGGCATAAAAGTTGTCGCCATGGCTAATAGGTCATGTCTTATTAGAAGGGGCTTCTTTTTTGTGGGGGGGTTTTTTTTTTTCT
>VUQK01004905.1:5188-26581 GCA_015106715.1 Bujurquina vittata | reverse complement strand
GGCTGTCTTCTTCTTAAGGGGGGGTTTGGGGGGGTAGTGGGGGTGGGGGTGTGTGTGTGTGTGGGGGGGGGGGGGCTTGCAGGTTTTGTAGATCGGGTGTTTTAACTAATGATCGATCACAGGGGATTAAATAATTAAATTTCAGCCTTGACAATTTAAAAGTCTCCCCACATGAAGTCGACTGAATGAGGAAAGAGGGAAAGATGAAAGATTCCGCCTGCAGCAATGTATCAAAAGGATTCAACATCTAATACATTACAGGGAGAAATTCCGTGTGTGTGTGTGTGTGTGTGTGTGTTAGCGTAAGAGTGTACTGTTTTTAGCTTATATGCATGATGCATGTGCAGAGATACTCCGTACTGTCTTTTCTTGACATATAGGCTATACTAAGTACATTCAACTAACCATGCAGGCCCACCAGATTCTTCTTCACTTTCCTTATCTGGGCCTCTTCTGCCAGACATCCCATTACTACAACTGCTGCACAACTAAAAGCTCATACGTGGGGCATTGTGTATCTGTGTGTGTGTGTTTTTTTTTTAAGTAAATAACCACAGAACAACAGCATAAAGGTTCATGTTTGCAATAAAGGGATAAGATGTTTTTGTTGTTTCATAGAATACGGTTTTCTTTTTCCAATTAACGTCTATTCTTTAGGCTTAATTAGGTCATGATGATATGGTTTATATGCGTGTGTGTGCGTGCGTGTGTGTGTGTGTGTGTGTGAGAGGGTCATTCTGTCCCTCACAGGGATAAATATTAGTCCTTGTTGTTTGCAAATAGGTGATATATGGTGGCCATATCTCTTGGTGATGAATGTTTTTTAGAAATTTCCTCTCCTTTATCAATTGACTAACAAACCCATGTATCAATGCCACTCTCTCCCACTCCCCATATAAATTAAATAACCAGCTCTCTCTCTTTCTCCCTCTCCCTCCTCTTCTACTTTTCACGTTTTCTCTCTGCACCTCAGTGCTCTGCACTTCCACTTCCCCTTCCATTACTCGTTCTAGCGTTATTAGTTTGATTACACTTTGTAAGTTTTACCTTGTTTCGCAAACACCCACACATCAAACCCAGCAGCTAGTGTTGATGTTGTGTGGTAATAATAATTCAGTTGTTACATACATCTCAATCTCAGATTTCCTTATAATGGGCTGGAAACAGTAAAGGTGCTTTTCGCTAATTGCCAGTTTGCCTTCCAGCACGTTACTTGAAGCGCTTATTATCAGGCAACGCCTGACATTCTTGAGGACAGATCATCATAAGTGAAAATACTTTTACTCATTCCTGTTCATCACTATGGTGCTCTCTAAATCTGCTGTCTTCTGTAGGGCTGGTGGGTAAAAAAGCTACAGGCCTGAGCTTGGTAAGATCCTTCCTGTCATGAAATGATGACAGGAGGCCGATTATGCTGGAGTGCCATATTGTAAACTACACATCATTAGTGGGCCCATCCCAGCTAACGACTGCACTGGAGATAAACAGTAGCGACGTGGAGAGCCATCTTAATCAGGAGAGCTGTTTAAAAGTGGGGCTCTGTCATTAAGCACAGCTGTATCACACCAGGAAATGGGAGATGCCGAGCTGTAAAGCTGAACACTGAAGCTGGCTCAGATCCCAGCCTCAAGCTCTGCAGGGGTCCTGTGTTGTTCTGATAGCCCCTTTAAATCCAAAATGATCAAAAATAGAAAGATAAGTGCCTAAAACAACCAGCCAAATGAAATTATCCACCACTGACAGGCTCCAGTCACAGCCTCCCAGGGACACTCAAACTTCAGTCAATAGTGTAGAAATGGGGGGGGTTTGAATTTGTAGTTTATGCGAATCCTCCTCCCCCGTCCCTTCTGTCTCCTCTGCTCTGTTTATGCAGGGCACTCCCCTTTTTTCCTCGTCTCCCTTTCCAAAATCATCAGTGGCTTCAGAGAGAAAACAAATAGCTCTGCAGTCACGAGACTAATACTCCTCTGAAATGAGAAAGAGACAAAAAAACAAACAAACAAAAAACAACAACTCAGAGGAGGATCTGCTTGTTTTTCCAGGTCAACAATCTTGCTGTTTAGACAATTGTATATAGGAAATCACATCATCAGGTTGAGCTCCCAGTCATTAAAGAATACATTTTACATGTTTAGGTATGAAAATATAATAACCACTTGTAGATGTGCATAAGGCCTATGATTTTTTTCCCAGCTATGATTGCATTTTTCAGCCTGTACTTCCATCCTTTCAATCACAACATTTTGTTTAACAATCAACAGTCTGCTTAAACTAACAGCAAAAGAACCAGAAAAGGTTGAAAATTCTTGCTGAAACATGACTGACAAATATTAATAGAAGCAATAAGCTAATGAATTTGTTTGATTAAACTATCAGTTTAACTAGTGCCTATATTTTTTCACTTTAAACTTAACATTTTTTGGAGTCTCCCAAATTTCAATCTCTGCTTTTTTTTTTCTTTCTTATGCATTTCCTTCAGGGCACTCTCTCATCATATCTCCCAATAACCCACTCTGTTGTCCTGCAGTCGGACAGGCCTGAGTTGTCTGGACAGGCCGTAGCTCTCCCTACAAATGCTTGAACAATTGGAGGTAAATACATTGGAGACAGCCCATTTGTTTTGGGCCGGCGGTGATGCATGCTTTTGCAGTGAGCAGCACATTTTTACCACGCAGCCCAAAGTAGCTGTGAGTAATGGACTGCTCTGGCCTGTCCACTCATACTGCTATTTTTATTATTGTCTCCCTTATAGTTTTCATTTTTCATATCAGGGTAGAGAGAGAGAGAGAGCAGCATCATTCCCTTCAAGTATATTCCTTCCCTAAAAGAGGCGGGAAGTGAGGGGCCCACATCCTCCGTTCCACTCACTTCATCATCTCCCCTGAACCGTCCCTTGTTTTTTTTATTTTTTTATTTTTTTTAGTCAGACTGACAGATTTCATTGGATGCCAGAAGAGACACATAAGGGATTATCAACAGACAGAACAATAATTCAGGTTGGACAGCTTCATAATAATTTTTCATCGATCCATCACTGTGTTTCTGTGGCATATTGTCTGGTTCAGCCTCTGGGGATTGTGGGGATCTTGGGATGTTGTGAGATGGCAGACCTGGGAGTCTGCTATGAAAGAGAATCAGCAAAGACGAGGCTGACTTGAGCTCAAAAAGCACAAATGAACCTGCATAAAAATGTGTACTTAATGTGGATTCTGTAACCACAGAGAAGATAAAGCTCGACTCTGCCTTTGAAGATGATTCACTAAGTATCTAAAATTATATGCTGCTGCTGGCTCCGCAGGGAGAAGACTGGTATTTTGCATTGAGGCACTCGTATGGGCACCTATAATGGGTGCCTCTTAATTCTACTGACAGCTTTACAGGAGCTGAGTTATGAAGCCACAGCAATGCTGCTCGTTAGGCCCTCGCCAGGCTTCACGCTGGGTTACACTAATACACCCCCCCCCTCCCTTGCCCTTTCACCCTGCACACACGGGCATAAAATCAGACACACATTTATGAAGACTAGCGCATCCTCACAGACACTGAGAGCTACTGGCCCACACAATTCCTTTACAGAGCTTTCTTGTGTAATGGGGGCTATTTGTTCAAGTAGTTCAGCTGGTGTTGGCATCAGATTTATTTCCTTGCTTCTACCCTTCATTTTCTGTTCTTCCCTTCCACCTACACTATCTTCTCCTCTTATCTTCTCTCTGATCGTGTCCACCAGGCCAACACCCTCTCCCTCTCCTCGCCTCCATCCCCCCGCTCCTGTACCGACAGGAGTGGGGTCCTGCTGGGTGATCCATCTCTGTCAGCCGGCTAAAATGATAATGCCAATTAAAGCAGAGGAGTAATTGCCCTCCACTGCCTCTCATCCGCTGCAGATCCTCAACAGGAGCCATGGTTCCAAATATGAATGAGACCTCAGGCCTCTAGAGGCCCTTTCTGGGTGAGCATAAGGACAGGTGGAGAAAAGAGGAGGGGGGGGGGAGCTGGGTTGGAGGGCAAAGTGGGGGAGGTGGGGTGATTTGTAACTTTTAACCTCCACTGATCACCAATGGCCTTGGAAAAGAAAGGGGGGTGGGTTGGATACCATGCACACACATAGACACACAAATACACAGGCAAAGATGCTGGTAATTGTTGCACATGGATGAACAGACACACACACACGTTCAAGGTCGCTGTCAAAGGACTTATGGCTCTTGCCATTGCACGCAGAGTCTCAGTGTGAGGAGCCAAATAGGAAGTGAAAGGACTATCTGGCAGTGGACTGTAACACCACTGATCAGAGGTGACATAGCTACACTCTCAGGTCAGCAAGGCGGCCATTATTGCCATCGTCCCCATCACAAATTCAGGTTTATTGTCTTTCTTCTAATAAGTGCAGCGCACAAGGTGTGCTTCTCAACATCTAAACAATGATCGGTGTGGCTTTTGGGGTCCTTTTTTCAGCTTTAGAAAAAGAGAAGTGGACTGAACCGGGTGCCGCTGGTGCCGTTGTTATTCCAATGTTTGAACCACAGTTTCATTACGTTATGTTTTTGCTGTACATTCGCTCTGCATATTCCTTTCTACTATTCTCTGCAGTGTTTAATAATAATTGGGTGCCATGTTGAGCTGCAACTTATGAGTATTTTTGGTTTTTATTATTTACTTTCACATTACATTTTTTTTTTCTGTAAAATGTGAAACTACTGAAATCACAGTTTGCCCTCCAGTCTGCCCTTACTCACAATCTTCATTTAAAAGCCTGCTTCAGTGGCGCTTAACTAATGATTTAATATAGAGATGAAAAATTAGGAGCCTGTCCTTTAATGCGGTGCCTTCAGTTTGCTCATTTTGTCTGACCAGTAGTCCAAAAGCTAAACCTTGATGTAGGAGAAGCTGGAACCAGTGGATGTGCTTTTTTTCCTAAAGAAAATGATATTATTATAAAATTAGCACTTTTCTATCAAAGGATAGGATACTTAATGGTAAAGAATAAAACCTGTCAGAGGTGATGCCCTATCATCTCGACTTAACAAGTGCAGCTTTAACTTCACCACCAACCAGGCAGCCGTGACAGCCCATGCATCACGGCATACTTATGGCAGGTCTTGTGTTAAGTGAATGTGTTTGAGTATATTATTACTGCTCAGCTCCAGCAGCATGTGGGTGGAAGGCTGGATGAAGTGCGTAGGTGGCTGTTAACACAAGCGCCGTCACCCGTCCTGACTGGGTGGTGACCTGTAGCACAGACCAGCAGAGACGTGCAACAGCAGGGAGCACGAAACAAGGCCCGTGGATGAAAAATCACAGTGTTGATCTTTTTCTGGTGTCACACAGTTTACGCGGTCTTATAAACAAATGGCTCCACTGTATTTTTAGCCTTTTAATCTGATCAGCATGTGGTGTTTCTCTGCGGCCCACAAACACCTTTTAGACACATGAGAAGCAGTTGCGTGTGTTGCATGAACATCAGGAGAGCAGCTGACAAGAGGGCTCTGTCACCAGAGTAATGATCACCAGAGCCACAGTATGACAATAATGTCCTCTAACTTCATCAGCACAGTTTACGCCAGCAGGCCACCAAATACTTTCAATATGCTCTGCGTTATGATCGTCCTCTCAGCTAAAATTATTGTTGCTCTAACCATAATAAAAATGGAGGCTCACAGTGATTCTGGAGGGCTACCCTGTGCCATGTGTCGAAGCGCCTTAGCACCACGATGCGAGCGCGATGCTAACGTTGACTTATTACAAGGGAGTGTGCCGCCAAATCCATAATTAGACTCCTTTTGTTGCCCCTGTTGTTGTTGAAAATGTAATTATGAAAGATGAAACACAGCCTTCAATGAGATGGCTGTAAAATAGCATAATTAATATGGGCTTTTGCGAGAACAATCCCCGCTTTACGGGAGCCCCGCGTTGGCCGTGAAATTAATTAAGTGTGCCAGGATTTATGGCCTGCGCTTGGAAATGAAGAGAATTAATTGCAGGCCGAAGATGGATGGTTGCTGGAAAATGATGATGCCCAGGACCATTTGGGGGGGAGGCGTCTAACTGCTTTAGAGGGGCACTCTTGGAGGGGAATAGAAGGTTTTGACACAATTATACACCCCCAGACAACAGCTGGACCAGCGCTGGAATGGAGTACTTTTTGGGCCAGCTTGGAATTATGAGAGTTTTTACACCTTCAGCCCACCTGCACATTTTCCCTGTACTCCACGCGTGGCCCCCAGGTGGCGTTGGCTTTGGCAAAGCGGATTTTTCTTGGAGAGCAGAGTTCTGTTTGTGTTGTTGTTGGCTGTTTCAGATGACTAATGTCTCATTTTCTGCATCCTCCTCTATCTGTTCTCCATTCAGACAGAAGAACAATAACCATGTAATTGGACACAATTATGACAATTATAGTATAAACACAATTATTGCTGCAACCAATCCAAAGCTAACAGTATGTGACAAGCAGAAAATGATGGAGTATGCACACTGCTGATTTAATGATATAATGAGTTATGCATTTTGCAATTACCTTTGTTTGCCTTTAAATAGCTGGAGAAGAAACTGATTTCAGTCTGGAGACTTTCTGAGCTTAACGTCCTCACAGTGTGAGATTTTTTTAAATGTAGCTCGAGACTGATAATGAAATACATTTTGGCATCTTCATTTGATGCAGATTTCTGTTGAGTTCACAGTGACACACATGAAGACTGTTACACGAGTAAGAAAACAAAAGTATCCAGTTTTGAAAATTTCTGCCCTAGATAAAACAATTATAAAGACTCTAATTTAAAAAAAAAATGCATGAGTAAACAAACAAGCAATATTTCTGCTTCCAAAACAAAATCAGGTGGGTTGAAGGGGCAAGTTTTGTAACTCAGACTCATCAGCTATGACCTCATATAGTGTCCTTAGACCCAAAACAAGTCCCGAAACACAGCCTCCCAACCCTCCTACTACCTCTCCACTCAGTGTTCAGTGTGTGGTGTGTGTGTATGCTGTAATAATGGAAGGCTAATTACCCACCTCCCATGTCCCTGGACAGCGCCACAATGTCTGGGTTAGGTCTCTGTGTGGGATGGTTCATGGTGGTAATTAGCTTGATACACACACATACGCTCACAGACAAGATAAATGAAGGCTGGGTGGGTGTCTGTTGTTGGACAGTTGATTGGGCAGGTACAAGGGGAGTGTCTGGGTCCTCTAGAGCATGTCCGCTCTGATAATTATGTGCGTACGTGTGTGTGTGTGTGTGTGTGTGTGTGTATCTGTGTGTCCTCCTCCACTGCGAAGAAGCGCTCAGCCCAAATTGCTGTCTCTTGTCTCATTGTCAGAGTGATTATGAAATATTGTTTAATTTACTGGGCGGTAGAGTCTTTGGTGATTTTGATGAATCGGACCTTTTATTTCTTCATTCCCTTTATTGTCTAGTGGTTAGGTGTCATGCATTTCTGCGCTCTAGCGTGCTGAATTCTCCGTTAATACCCATGGACCTGCAACATAAAGCATTACAACACAGCAGCAGAAGCGTGCCTGCAATGTGAAGAAATACTTGATCCATGGAGCTCAGAGGATAGACGTTGTAGGAGATGCCTTCCTCAGTGGATGGACTTATAAAAAAAATGGTAGTAGCATTAGCAGTGTTCAAGCTGTGTGAATTAGGAGAAGCTGAGGATGACAGTGAATTCCATTTTCTTCTTTATTATCGTAGTTATGAATATCTTAATGAAATGTCAGTTAAAAATACTGATTTTTCTTTGGTGCCCTGATGATGACTGATGATTTGTTTCTAAAGCTTAGCAAAGACGTCAGGTTGGACTATTTGTTAGCCAGAGTAGCACAGTTGAGATACAGAGCTACTTTGGCTCTGTCTTTTTAAAAAAATATATATTTTTTTGGTGTCTCATTTATTTAGGCTGGGCACATTACTCAATAATAAAACAAATTGGTTAATTAAAAAATATACATAGTATAGTGTCAGCTAATCATGGGACTTTTTTCACATGAAAGTTTTGTTCATTTCAAATTACTTTAAACATGTACAGCTGTGAAAAGAAAAGCTGTCATACAACTGTATGAATTCCTGTGAAAAACTAAGTACACCCCCTGATTCAGTAGCTTGTAGAGCCATATTTATAAGCAATAGCTTGAAGTAATAATTTTCCATACGATTTTATGTTACTCTTAAGGACACACCTCTTCAGTGGGGCTGCGGTCTGGACTTTGACCGGGTCATTCGGGTCAACAGTTATCCTGCTGTGCTTGGGATCAACATGACTATGAACATTGTGCATCTAATTTGAAAATAGATATATAGATAACTGACTATTAATCTGCAGAATTTGGAAGCAGAGTCCAGTATTTTTGTGACTATAATCTCACTGGTTTTAATTTGGGTCCATTTAGTAAGACTGTCCAATCGTGTTTGTGCAGGCCTTCCTTGCATGCAGGTGAACAGTTGATTTGGAGAGCAAAAGAGGGTGGAGTCAAACTGCAAACTTGAAACTTTAGCCTGGCCTTGGCTGATTGGTTATAGAAGGGATTATACATTAATGTTTTGATACGTCCACTGTAGAGAGTAAACAGACAGTGCAGTCTAGTGTTTAGAAACTGATTTAGGGAGTGAATGTGTGAGACAGAAAGGGAGGTATAGATCCACTCTAATTGATTATACCACTATCGACAAAGATCCAGAAAAACAGGCACTCGCTTTCCTCTTGATTGAATTAAACACCTTTTATGGGGCAAATCGATGGGACAGAGATGATGGTGGGAGCGGAGGGTGGGCAAAGAGGGGAAAGTCGAGTGTTATGATATGTGGAGGTGAGATCTGTCTTTACCTTCTCTCTCTGACACACATTCACTTACTTACACACACACACACACAGACTCACTCTGAGCGTCCTGCAGACAGGTGAGAGGTCCGATTCCATGTTGTAATTCAAGTAAATCAATTCTTTTAAAGCATTTAGCTACGCCCGGTGATGAAGTATGGCTAGAATAGGCTCACCGAGCAATATATGCCCCAGACCCAAATCAATCATAATTACAGGCTGGGGCAGTGCAGTGAATGGGCAGAGGGATGACTGGACCCCACTCCTTCATTCACTCCTTTTATAGTTTGATCAAAGATGAATAGTAAAAACAGGGCTGTGTCTCAGATAGCCACTAAAAAGCAATCAGGATTGTTCCTATAATGTAGGTACAGTTTGGTCATAGGTCTTTTTTTAAAGCCCACTCTTTGACTTGTTACAGTTTGAAAAGTGCAGAAATTATTAAATTAACTATTGACTATTGCCTCAGTTCACAACCAGCACAGACAGTTAGTAACCATGATTGACAAGAATGCCTGAATAACACACACTGATTTAAAACACTGAAAGCACAAGCTCATGATGACCACAAGTACACGCACACACACAGTGCATGTGTCTGGCCTCTTGCTCTAAGACAGCAGGGTTAGACTTCAACCACCCTGTGAGCCACTGTTAGATAAGTTGTTAAGAAAATCAACAAAGGGATGAAACTTGTAGTCTTTAGCCAAAACCAATGGTAACTTCCTACAATACATTCAGTTCCTGAGCTTTCATCTAACATTTTTCCCTGCATGCAGGACCATTTTCCTGTAACATAACAGATTGTGATACCTACGATTAGAGTTACCTTTTAATTCTGATCTGTAAACCACTGATGTCAGAACTCATCAACACCGCACCTCTCCAAACACCAATAACAGCCATGATAAAAGATCCAGTCAAAGTGACATCATCCCCGCAGACTGGCACAATCAATGCAAACCACGGGGCTGATCATTTTAAAACTCAGCTGTCTTCTACTTAGTGCACACAGAGAGTTCCCTCATGGCCTTTATGTTCATAGACCTCACAAGTAAGTCACAGGACATTATGACCTCATGTTGCCACAGAGAGACCTTCCCGGCCAACGCCCATCCTAATCAGCTCCTCAGCCTGGACACTGGGTCCGCTATGACCACATTAGTCACCAGCACCACGCTGCTACTGACCCCCCACAAACCACCACACTGATTTAGTATTCTGGCTCAGCCAATCAGCACTGCTGTCAACACGAACCAAACCAATTAAAGTGTCTAATGAGCATCTTGTATAACACTAGCACAGCCATTAAAGAGTGTTTAAAGAGAGCAAAGGGGTATCGGGTGGAGGGCTGCGGGTTAGGGTGTCATGGCTTATTAGTATTCAAGCAGCGTTTGGATTCCATTAAGGCGGCATTCACAAGTGCCTCAGGTGACTCGAAAGATTCAGTGCCAGCGATTTGATGATTCACACATCCAAGATTTTACAAACAGCTTTCACATCAATGAAAACAATATTCCACCATAAAGAACACTCCTGATTTCATTTGCAAATAAGGAGATAAGCAAAAACAGAATGAATAAATGAAGTGCACATGAAATGTGTTTGAGAAAACAGTGACTTGACAGTATTACACAGGCACTCAGTTTAATACCCAGCCATAATATTGCTGAGGGAACAGGCCCAAGGCGCTACTCTCTTTTATTAGCCATTCACTGGGATTATGGACACATTGCTTCCATTACCTAAGAGAGAGGAGCAGAAGCCCTGTCCCCCTGGGGATGGCCAAATAACTCTCCCTCTTTCTCTCTCTCTCTCACACACACACACACATCCACAGACACACAAATTAACATACACTCTCTGGCTTAAATAGATTTGAGCCTCGGTGTGCCGGCGCACTCACAAACACATGCCATCATTAACATAAACACAAGCTTTTACCCCTTTTAACTGTAAGCAAATAGAGCCACAACTGCACAGAAATAAACCAGCAAATAAACACACCCATATAAAAGCTGATGAAAGATATTAGATCACAAATACTTGTTTGTTGCTCTCTCTCTCTCTCTTTGTTTGACCACTTTTCATGTGTGCCATCAGTTCAAATATGCAGAAAAATTTCAAATAAATATGATGTCAGGTGCACACACTAAATACACGCAGACACACGCTTACACAAACATGCAACCGGTAACAGACACATACCGGTTTTGTCAACGGTGATGCAATGAGGCTGATGGATGGCAGCAGAGAAAGAAACATTTGGCGGATGAATTCGATTTGTCTTAATGCAGCTAAGGTGGATGAACCGTACATCAGCACATTATAACTTTAGCTGTGAATGTATGCATCAAAGTAAATCAATTACCAATAGATACAATTCTTTAATTTGCATAGATTAGACTGTTTTAAGCAACTACTCTCTTTCTGTCTTTTCCCCCTGCATGCTCCTCATCTACACTCTTTTAATCCATCATCCCTCCATCTCTTCACAAAGCTCTTTCACTTTGCGGTGACATTGCTCACAGCAGAATGTAATGTGCTCTGATGGCAGAGATCCTTGGTGCATCTTGTTACTTTAAATCCACATCCGATTAATATACCTTTGCTGGCCTTTAGCTTTCTATGTTTTTCTGATCTATATTGATAGCAGGGTCGAATAACTTTCATTAACAGCTTACATCACAATTAATAACTATGCATCAATTCTTTTAGCTATACATGCTGAAGGGTTGTGATTGGTCTGTGGGGCGGATCCCTGATCAGCTAATATTAAGCGAGAGGCAGGTTACACACTGGACAGGCTGTGGCTCAGTACCAAGGCTGATGCATACAGAGCCATTTCTGCTCACATTCACATTTGGGGCAGGAGAGGAGGAGCGGGTATGATGTGTCCATATATAGTAAACAAAAATGGTGCCATGTGTCTGTTTATGACAAAGAAATAGAGGAAGTAACAGATTGAATGTATTGAAAGAGTAGTGCTTCTAACATTCCTGCACATTGAACTAAAAACACTGAAACAGTCCCACAGACGGAAAGGCAGTGTTCAAACATTTGTCATTTAACAGTCAAGATGCAGGAGCATGAAAACATGAGCAGGGGAAGTAGCTGCCTGTTGACATCAATTCAGAGAATTAATGTGTTCCAACAAATCTTGTTGTTTTATTTCCGCCAGCACCTCCACTATGTGCTTTTAGTCACTGGGGTTGATACTTAATGATCGACACAGAGTTAAAGTGCACCTTCAGTGCATCACTTATTGTAACCTGCTTCCATGCGTGGCACACACGTACACATGCATGTGCTCACACATATTAATATTTACTCTCTTAAACACACAAACACACAGCCAATCCACCCACTCTCCTAAACCCCTACGTGGGCATAAATTTCTCCAGCTGTGACTTCAAAGACAAATAGCCAATAAAAGTGCCAAGGGGTGTTCACACATGCGTTTCTGGCACAATCAAATCAATTTCCTCTAAGTAGCTATAAACATGTTCTCTTTTAAAAGGTGAGAGAGGGGCCCTATTATCCCCAGGACCCCTGGCATGCTCCTCCACCCCAGAGGTCTCTCTGTAGGGGTCAGCATCAAGGCCTAATCTGTCTCAGTCCGCTGGACCTATCTGTAGCTCCCAGACACAGAAAGATCAGGACCTCAGCCACATCCGAGTCTTCTGATCACAAGACTACATCCATTAATCAGTGGCTGGCAGTGCAGTGACAAAAGGATTTCTTGGCAGGGGGTTAAGGTCTTGAGAGTTACCTTGGGCCTGCTTTAGGGCCTAGGCTATGCTTTAGGCTTGAGGAGGCCTGTGTGAAGGACCAGACAAGGGGCTCTGTTGTAGTGGATGCTATTAATCAGAAAATGTTGTTGTAGATCTTGGATTTTACTAATATTACAATTTGAAAATCTCTAGGATCTGCACTCTCAATATTTTATCCTCATCCTTTTTGTACCAGTATTTGTCCTTTTGTATTGCACTGTTACTGTAGTGGCTTCAAGGGGGGTACTAAGACTACAATTACCCTGGTCGTCCTCCCCACGGTGAATGATTGTAATTATAATTGACTAAATCCACTTTTTGCATATAAACCTCATGTTAAACATTCTACCCCCACACTGTGAACGCTCCCTGTTCCCTCTCCATCAACACTGTCGCTAAACCTTGGGCCTCAAGCTTACACTCATGGGAGTTGACACTCTGCTCCTACAAATCCAGTTAATATTCAATGGCTCATTAAAGATTGATTGTGAGCTGTAAAGGGGAAAATCACACACATAACAGCACAAAATCCTGGCCTTTAGCTTGTAATTGTGCTTTATAGAGGAGCTCTGGTCCTGCTGCTCCCTTGGTTATTGTTAGTGAATGTTGGGGATCTATAGGCCTGCAAAGTGGAGACCATAATCTGGCCCATGTTGACCTGGATGCACCCAGGATATAAACGCCAGGCCAGGGCAATTAGGCACAGGATTGACCCCCTGAGAGAGTAGTTCATTTCTGCTACTGAAATATTTAAGAGGCTGTGCATGCCCTGAGAGACTAAGAGTAGCAAATCTTAGACACAGCTGTGTATATATGCTGGAAGGAGTAATCCCTGTACATCTCAGCCCAGGTGAGTTAGCATTTGGTTGAGAAAAAAATAGATGCTTAAAAATTGTTAGTTTATTTCTTTTTTAATCTTCCTAATGGTTTAACCTGTGTGTTTAAAACTGTACGTTTTCTGAATATCCTTTCTGTATATTAAAAATGTTCTCATGTTCATTCTGACTTTACCTTCTTTACCTGCCTCCATTCCTCAAGCTGTTCCTGCCTGTGTACCTGACCTCCGTGACCCAGCCATTTTCCCAGGAGTCCCTGGCCTAGGCAACGCCGCAAATACAATTTCCGTAATGTCATTTGCAGCATGGATGGAGGAGAGAAAGTCCAGGCTGTCAAAACCACCTCAGCGTTGCAGTGAAGAAAACACAAACCGACACATGACAGATTCTTAGGTTTGTACAAATGGACAGCTCCCCAGCTCTCAAACCTCTCACCTCCACCCAGCAGCACCTACTCGTTCCTGGCTCCTGATGTTTTTCTTCAAACCGTCTACTCCCCCATCTCACTCAACCACTTTCCAAATGGCATGCCCCTGTCCCTTTGCCTCAGAGTGTCACTCCCTCACCCTGTCCTTGTCAAATGAGCAGAAATTACTGCATTATTAAGTGTGTGTGGAGTGCCGAGTCACATCATCAGAACTAATTAAATCAGGCTGTCACATGACTCACACTATCATGGTCATAATGCAGTAATACAGAGTATTAAATGACTGACAAGTAGGCTAATACACTTCTACATTCATGTGTCTATAATATTTAAAAACAAATGACAAAAATTGTAATGTCCTTTGCGATGTGTCAAATGCCTAAAATATGCACATTTAAGTGAGGAGATTATACTGGTGTATTCTGTATTCACCATTTCCTTTATGCTTTATCCACTTCAACCTTCAGCTCCTCCTGTTCATAAAACAAAAGAAAAAAAAAAAGGTAGGACCCTCTCAATCATTGGCTCAATCAATGAAGATGATTGGACCAGTGAACAGGAACACATTGGGTTATAACACCTCCAACCTGCTCTGCACCTGATGCGACCCACAGCCACCCAGAGTGTGCTCACATCCCATTTGTCACTGCAATTTTTCCTGGAACAGGGGGATAAGATTGAATGGGCCACCATGGAAATATGATTTTCAGTACGCATTGTTAACTCACCAGGGAGAAGCTTTTGCCAAATTCCATCAAAGTGTGCAACTGTGTATTAAATGACTATCAAAAGGCCACCCATCATTTTTCACCGTGTAACCACAGTGTCCCCAGGACTAACCTCTGACTACTGCTATTGATCCTCTGTGAAAATGTGCCGACACCACATGCGACAGTGCCGCAGACAAGGAGACAAGGCTGTTTTGAATATGAAATCATGGTTAGTATATCAGAGGGCTGTATGGCGCGTGCAGAGGGCTAGGTTAATATAGCCACTTGGTTTATGTACATGAAGACAAGACCTCAGAGGCACATTTCTTCTTTTCTTCCCACACTATGTCCAAAAGTTTGGTGATCCATATGGAAGCAGGTGGGCGCGGGGCCATGAGTGGGTGTGATGGGGCCCCAGTGGGCAGGGGGGGTCATGGATCCCAGGCTGACGAAACATCAGAGTCTCCCACAGCAGAGAATGGTGACTTAATGCGGTCTTCAGTGTGTAGGAAGAGAGCTGGTTAAAGTTTAACCAGGCTCATCCTGTTCCCCACAACCCTCCATCAGCCAGCCAGAGCGAGACCCAGCTATATGGCCTCCACCCCACTGACCCCCACTCTCTTAGGGACAGGAGTGATGGATCGCCTCTGTCATTGTGCCCTGTGAGGGGACCAAAGCAAAGAGGGAATCCTGGTTAATCTGACCCTCCGAGCCATGGCAGACAACGCAACACATTATGACAACCCCCCGCTCCAAAAAAGCAAAAAGAGAACAAATGACATGTAACTGAACTCGCCCGCCTACGTATGAGCCGCAGCACTCTCCTCTCTTCCCTTTTATTTATCCTATTTTCACCGTCAGCCTCCATAAACCATGACAGGAATGCCTTAGAAGCTGGGCACATTTGGTGAGGGGTATAAAAAGAACAGAGAAAGTTGGTCAGAAAGAGAAAAATGAGAGGTGGAGGGAAGAGACGGCAAGCAGCTGTGTGGAGTGACAGGATGCAGTGCAGATGACTAATGTTGTTGGATGAACTCGTGATATTGACGAGTGATCAGTCATGTCCCGATGCCATCTCTGCCCCCAAACCATGTGTTCGGTAGCACAGGGTGTTGTAATGTTGCAGCTGCTTTTTCTGTTTTGTTTGTATGAAAGAGATATATCAATTTGATAGCAGGCTTAAAAAACCAAAACAAACAAGCATGTGCTAAATAACGAAAAGGCTTAGAGAACGAATAAAAGCAGTCAACTTGAGTAGAAAGACAAAACACTGCATATACAATCAATCATACAAGAGTTTCTCTGGGTTTATGTTATGTAATTTTTTTGTTGTTATGAGGAACACCTTTACAAATTTATGTTTTGAATTCTCAGACATTCACAAATCGGTAAAACTTCAAGTATAAAAAGATGTTAAAAAATACACATTTCAACAATAAAATGGATAATAACTTCAATAAGTGATTTAATAAATGCTTATTATAATGACAAAAGAAACAATCATGCTAATTTGTAATGGTCCTCCCCTTGATTATAAAATTTTTCCCTTGGGGTGTGCTGGCAGAGTTAATTTTAGTGGTTTGTTAAGGGGACAGGATGTCAAGCCCTCACAAGGAAAATGTAATGATGCAATGGACACGGGTCAAGTTTAGCATTTGGAGGGGGAAAAAAAAATCTTCTCCCTTGTTTGTGACAGTGGGGTCAGTGCTCCACCCATCTGGGTCTAAACTGGAGACACTGGGTGTCAGTAAGTGACAGAGAGGGGCACCGTACTGCCTGAGTCCAGAGACTTGATCACGGATGGATCTGTGTGTGTGTGTGTGTGTGTGTGTGTGTGTGTGGGTGGAGGGTTTGACACGCACACGTGCTACACCTCTCTCAGCTGACTCTGAGAATATGTTTGTGTGGGACAAGTCCACCAAGACCCATCCATCAACCGAGTCCAAATACGCCCTGCGCCACTGTTGACATGGGGTTAACAACTTGACACTGACAGAGGTGGGTGAGGCCTGTGGCAGAATGGAGGCCGAGACAGAAAGAGAGATGGATTGGACTGTGATCGACATTCAATTTGAATTATTGCAAATATTTCCATTTAGCAGAAAAATGAGAACATCATCGAGTGTATACGCGACTGGACAAGTGAGAGTGATTTTCCATAGTGCACAGTTTTGATCAAACTGTATCCGTTGCTAGTGACTGCAGGAGTGAAAACAAGCAGCGACCTTGTCCTTAGTTCAGAATATTGCTTTAAGGCTAAATAGACAGGCTTGTCAACCTGACTACCAGAGATGAGTTATGTTAGAATTGTTCATGAAGACATTAAACTTCCTTCCCCTCAGTAATCACCGTACATTATTACACATTAAACATGCGCTAATGTACAATTGATCAATTCTGTGGTGAGACAACAACCAGAAAGTGATTAAAAACTTTTAGGGAGCATTGATTGAAAAACTACTTTGCGGGCTATATGGAAAAAACACAAGCTGTACATAAAGTTGTAAATCAGGGCTGATGAATGGGTCAGGATGTTCCCCAATGAAAATTTCTGTCCAGCGGGGGCTGAAAATGTAAAGCAAATGTCTGAGTGGCTGTGGCAGGAATGCAGGTGGAGGAACACGCCAGGGAAATGTAGCGTAATCTCAGCTTCAGCCACGTTATCGGCTGGGCTTTTTAACACAGGGGCCAATTTAATTGCACTTAAAGCAGAATGGCAGAACATCAATCTTGATGAGTGGATCTGCATCACAGTTCTCCCAAGCCAATCTATCACTATCTATACCTCTGGGTACCCCCCTCCCTCCACTAACAATAACACACTCATACATACCCGCACACCCTCGCTGTCCCATCTACACCTTCCCCTCATGGCATTTGGTTTCCTTAAACAAAACATCCATTTTTATATCTATTGCTTGATCATCATTTCAGATAATCTAGGATCACCTCAGCTCAAAATAAGAGAAAGTTTTATTTATATTTTAAGTATAAGGGTGACAATATTTTGCCGTTTTTCCGACTGTCAGCAAAAAAATGTGTTTGTCCATCTCACGTCTGTGACTGTGCTAGTCTCTGCTCGGCTCCGGGAGGCATACGTTTTGTCATCAGAGGCCGAATGCATGATATCTCCATGTGTGCCCTCCAGTTTTTTTGTAACTTCACCAAATCCACAAGTATAATCCAAGAGCTACACTTGCTTACGGACACGCACTTGACAAGATACATGTGTAGCTGATGTTAAGCTAGTTACCAACCTTTTGTGCTCTGTCTTCTTTAATTTCCCCAAAAAGCAGTGCATTTTTGGAAACAGGAGAAACGTGTATTTGTTTTGCTGCTGAGTATTTACAGCAGCTGGAGGACGTGTGATGGAATTTGGATGCACAAACGATCCTTTTTGTAAGATCACTTTATTGCTGGTTTTAGTGCAAAAAGAGCCAAATATCTCCACCCATATCATTTAATACACTTCATGCCCCCAGGAAATGCAGCTGGTTTCGCATGAGCCTTATAATGTTGCACAAAAACCTTCCTAAAAATGAGCAGACTGTGGAGCTTTTCATAAAGTCAGTGTCTGGTCAGGAATCATCAGTCCAGTCCATTGTGATGAATCACTTTTCTAAGTGACCAATGTGAATTAAACGCCAGCACAGTTACCGCTGAAGTAAATGTAGGGGAAAGACACACAAGCATTAGGGCTTAAGCCAGTGGTGTTGTGGTAACTGCCTCCTGTGCTGTAAGTGTCTTGAACTCCGAGTAGCTATAGAACACTTAAATACAGACAGGACTGGATTCATCAAGGGCATAAAGAGGACCTATCTAGCATTGAAAGCTAGGGACAGAGCCTATAGAGGAGTAATGATCTCTTAATGTGGTGGCTCTCTCAACCACTCGCACTCTTTCTGTCCTCCCCCTCCTCCCACTCCCAACTGCTACATTAGCAGGGATAATAAATGAGACTCCAGCATCACAAGCATAAACTTTTTATGACCCACCTAACCAGCCTTATCAAATGTGGATGTGATTACTCCACCAGGTGACAGGTGGAGAGATGGATGGACAGTATGCGAAGGGAGGGAAATGCAGATGCTTTTCTGATGGAAATAAATAATTATTTAATACTACGCTCATGAAGGAATGATGAGTGTGGAAAAGCAGGAAGAGGAAGTGTGAAAATAAAGGATGAGGAATAAAAAATGAGAGTAGAATGAGGTAGGTGAGGAGTGGGAGGATGGGAGTGTCTCACGCGCTGCTCTGGGTGGCTGCTCTGAATGGGCTGGTAAGACGGAGTGGACAGGCTGTATAGGCCCAGTGAAAGGCACCTTTCTCTCCTACATGATAACTTTGATCCCTCCTGTTTCCACACACCAGTCAGCAATATTGTTAAGCAGCAGTTGGTTAATACTTTAACCGAGTCGCGGTATGGAGCCGAGGGGTGTAGACACCCCCACCCACCCACCCACCCACCCCATTCCCCTGCCACTCTGATGGTGCTATACGCTAATTTCTACACATTCCTATTTACTGTAAACCATTTAATTCATCATCATCTTTGACAACAAAACTGCAACCCCAACTCTAATCAGACACAAAGTATTAAAAAAAACCCTCAGATTTAAGGGCACGATAGATGCATTTATGCTTGTGCATATTTTTTTTTAAAAGAGATGTATCAGATCAGCTGAAAACTATAAATAGGGGTGTCTTATCACATGCGTGATTATACAATATCAACAGGAAAATGGGAATGAACAGTGAACCCTGCTGAATGAAAAATGTTCCATTAATTAATTACTCAATATAGTGCTGAATATTTCTGTGGCTGGGGATAATGTTGCTGTGGTTTTTTGCCTCCCAAGGAAACACTGCAGGGCAACTCACATTAAGTTCTTCTTCTTATTATGTTAAAAAGAAAATCATCCCTCCACTGTATAGAAAGATTTGCAACACTGTTCTGGAAGTGAGGGAACATCTTCCCATGTTAACTGTATGACTGATAGCACGGATACGAGCTAAATGCGTGTGACATGTAGTTTTTGTTCTGCCTCATTAATGAGCGGCGCGAGTATGAAGACATCAGATTAAAGGTAATTAAAATGACAAAAACACACTATCATTCCTAATACAGCTGTAATGAGGGCCTAAGTGTAGCTGACTGCCAACTCCCTCCACCTTCTTTTTTCTTCCCGTTCCTCCCTCCGCTCATCCCTCTCTCCAGCTCAGCTGTGGCTGCAGAATCATTAACCTGGCTCTCTGAGTAGGATGTGCTGACAGAACACTCTGCTATTGTGTTTCCTGTCATCTTCAGGAAATCAGGTCTTCCCCCTGCTGTCGAGGTAAAGGACCACTGGGTGACGAGCGACAGTCCCTCTCAACGTTCTCCTTTTTATTCTATGTTTATCTCATTCTCTTAAGCTCTCTTTATGTTCCTCCTAATAAACTGCCTACGCACACAAAAAAAGTATTTTAGTGAAAAATCATCCTGAGTCTCAGCAGAGAATCTAACTCATCTAAATGCTGCCTAAAGTTCCTCCAATTTTAAACATTAGGCTTTTTTTTTGGCCATTTCAGACAACCAACATCTATGAATTAAACACAACACCAAGATAAATATACTATGTAGATGCAACATAACTAGAACACTAAAAAGTGCAGCCAGGAGAAGTATTCATATAGAATTACTACACCAAACTCTTGCCTGCTGTTGTCAGGTGTAACTGTTTCGACCACCCTGTGTGCACATGTGTGTGTGCATGTGTGTGTGTGTGCGCATTTGTGCGTCTGAGTGCATGTCCCGATCTAAGTGATGGAGTGGATATACTCTGTCATGAGCAGGACAGACTTGACGCTTCCTTTACATGGCAGCTGCAAGGCACCCGTGATGTATCAGAGTCAGCAGAAGCATTGATCAGAACCAGGTTAATCATTGCTCCGGGAACCCAGAAGAGATAGAGGCTGCCTGGGGAGAAGTAAGCAGGGCGTGTGGGCGGCTGCTCTGCAGGAGGCCTGCAGCTCTACAGTAAAGGAATGCTGAGCAGAAACACACAACCATCCGTGTGTTTATCTCTCTTTTCAACTATCAACTGGTCATATTAATAAACAGTTTTGAATGCATGCATTTGGCTGTGTGTGAATGCGTATAGGGGCGAGGGCACCAGCAGCGCAATTCCCTTTGCATCCAAAATGTGGGCGATGAGAAGCCGGATCTGTGCTGTGTCTACTCAGCAGTACCCATTCACCCCGGTGAGCCAGGGAGTTAATAATTCAAAAGAAAGCAGGGAAAAAGAGGCTAAAGGCCTGAGTGACAACATGAAGAGTGAGAGACACAGAGAGCACTGGATGTGCGGAAAGAGTGACCACAGTAGGAAGGAAGAACGGAGCAAAGGGAAAATATATCCATGCTATATTTCTTCAGCGAAAGCATGACGGGGCAAGAAGTTATTCCAACATCCAAACTACACAGATTCTTTCACCAGCAGAGACCCTTCCCTCCATTTAAATTCCACCTCTTCTATTCTTGCCATTCCTTTCCCCTCTTACTACCCGTCCCTCTGGGATGAGTTTTCACTGTGACCTGCCGTCATCACCATCACGGGCGCCAACATCAAAGTTCAGGATGCTCTCTTCAAGAAAGCACACGAGGATACGAAGGAAACAAACATGACCCTCCAAACTACGACTGGCACAGACACCACAAGCCAGCGTGTGCGTGTGTGTGTGTGTGTGTGTGTGTGTGTGTGTGCGTGCGTGCATGTGCGTGTGTGTGCGTGTGCGTGCGAGAGACAGGTGTGGAGTGGAATGCAGCACTGTTGTAATCCAGTCTCGGTTCAT
>VUQK01004901.1:3265-16654 GCA_015106715.1 Bujurquina vittata | reverse complement strand
AATTTTATTTTTTAATTATTTTTTTAATTTTATTTATTTTTAAGGAGCCAATGTCCTCCTTAGTGCCAGTCTTCAAGCCTAGATAAATTAAGAGGGTTGTGTCGGGAAGGGCGTCCGGTGTAAAATCTTTGTGTGATGAAAGATCCATCCATGCATCCATCCAACCAGCCAGCCAGTCAGGGAGCCCGAGTATTTCAAAAACTACTGATCTGCTGGGATTTTCAAGCACAAACATCTCTAGGGTTTATAGAGTATAGTCCAATATTCAGATGGTAGTGACCCTTAGTGCCAACTGAGCATCATGTAATGCCATAGCATACTTGAGTGTTGCTGCTAGCCAGGTCCATCCCTTTATGACCACAGTGTAGTCAACTTCTGATGGCTGCTGTTCAAATCATCTCAAAATGGTTTCATAAACATGACAATGAGTTCTTTGTACTCAAGCGACCTCCACCAGTGGCATGTGGTGGAGCAGAAGGTTCACATCATAGATCTGCAGCAGCTGTGTGATGCTGTCATATCAGTATGGACTAAAATTTCTCTTTGAGGAATGTTTCCAGCACCTTGTTGAAAGTGGCTGTGGGTGTACTTTACTACATTTTACTAACAGGCAATTTACCACTAATTGTTGACAGTTATAAAGTGTCGACTTTATTCTTCACATATCCAAACTGTCCATCAATAACAGGGTATGTAACACTGTGAGGACCAGTTTTTACATTCATAAAAGTCTACTTATTTATTTCCTGTTAAAAGAAAATATTAGGTTCACAATCTACATAACACATGCAAATATCCCACCAGTCTTACCATCATTGTCAATATCCATCTGTCTGAAGATCTTATCTGTCCTTTTCTCTGGTGTTGATTCATCCTCGGGCATCTTCATCACTGATGACACCATCTTGTAAATTGCCTATAAAAGGGGCAATAATGAGTGCTGTGATGTGTGTATTGATTTTGTTGGGAATGTGTGTGGCGCTTTCAGACAGCACAGATGAAAAATAACTGTTCCCACCGACATCATCTTACTTGCATTGTCTGAAAGCTCTGACCTGTTCTCTGTAGCCACCATTAATGATGGTGATCTGACAACAAAAGATCCCACTGTTTCACTCGTAAGCCTTTCTGAACACACTTACCTGTTTGTGTCATTTAAAATTGGATCTCATCAATGATGAGAGAAATATACAAATCTGGAAAACAGAAATCTTTCTGCCAGCGGCGACAGCATGGCTTCTGTTGTTTTCCCACATTTGTTTTATTTTGCATTTGTTTCTTTATGAGGTACCTTTATTTGGTGTGCAAACAATAAAAGATCTGTGTGGTCCTAGAGGTTGTTGCTTTTGTCACTGATGTGATCCCAGTGCGAGATGGTCTCTATTTTTTTTCGTTTTTACACATTCATTTGTATCCACAAACATAAAGGACCGAGCCAATTTCCAGGCTGCTCAGCCCACCATATTGGAAGAGTAAATATCACCACAGTGATAAGGAAAACAGAAAGGGCAGCCTGCATGCATGATAGGAGCAGAAAATAAGAACTCAGACCTAACAGCAGGCTAGTGTATATAACACCAAGCATTTAGCTATTTACTGATTAGCTGTCAGAAATTAATCTTTTTAGTTATTACATATATTGAGGAAAATGGAAAAAAGTAATGTCTATGTCAAAAATATATAAATATATATGCACTGTTTGACAAGAGAAATTGTTCTCCTTTCATTGTCACTAAAGACAATAATTAAAATAATTAAAATGATCATTTATTGTAGAGTCGTAACTTAGTATCCCTATCTTATGTTGTTATTCATTTACTGGGATGTCATAAGCCTAAAGACAATTTCCTTCTCAGTTAAGATCTTTAGTAAATGTAAATAACTAGTAAAAAGTTTGAAATTTTTATTCGTCACACGTCTTTGATGCACCCAAAATTTCATATCAGCTACATTTGTATGTCAGATGAGGCAGAGTAAGATTCATTCTAAATCAAACCAACGAACTTAGATATATATTCACATAAAATCTCTACTCTGTAGTATCAATCACACAGTGCAGTAGGTCCTCACCTGAACTATCTCCAGCATCTCTGCCCGGCTGATATAGCCATTCCCATCCAGATCATACATGCTAAAGGCCCAGCGCAGCTTCTGCTCCAGCCCACCACGAGACGTCACACTCAGGGCTATAATGAACTCCCTGAAGTCAATGGTGGCATCGCCGTTGGTGTCGAAAGTGCGAAAGACGTGCTCGGCAAACTTTGAGGCATCGCCATAGGGGAAGAAGTTGGCATAGATCTTCTTGAATTCGTCCACAGTCAGGTGGCCGGTGGGACAGTCCTTCAGAAAGCCGCGGTACCACTCCTGCAGCTCATGGTCGGTGAATTCTGTGTTTTCTCTCAGGTCATTCAGGACCTCGGGCCGCAGCTTGCTGTTCTGTTTCCCCATGACAAAGCACCTTCACGGGCAGGACGACAGCACGGCTGGTGTTACTATCCTCTCTTTTCACTTCTCCACTCTCTGCGCTTTTACTTTCCAGCTTCCTCTGCGCCTGCGGGGGACCAATAAATCTCATTAATATCCCTGTGTGAATAGCATAAATGATTCATGGGGTCAATAATTCCTCTCAGTTTGCAGCTGCGTTTCATCAGAAAACATGTTCTGAAGATGTTTTTCAGGCAAACAAGCTGAGTGGAAAAGTCGAGATAGTTGAGACAGGGTCCTTGCACAGGAAAAAAATTATTTATATCTATATATATGTGTGTGTGTGTGTGTGCGCGCGTGTGTGTGTGTGTGTGTGTGTATATCTATCTATATATATATATATATATATCTGGTAACAACGCAGATGTTACCAGAACACTATGTGTGTGTACACATGTGTATATAGCAGGGGGTGGTCTGGTCTCCGTGGATACAGTATAATTGCAGGCACGGTGATAATTTATCGACCTTTCACTGCATGGTAGAAGGACAAGTGTCCTGGGGCATTGTAATTCTTAATAAAGCCACTTTCTAAAAGGTCAGGCTGATACTGACTGTTGTTATTGAGAAGGCCAGACATTCACTTTGGCAATAATCCCTACTTTCATGAGAAAATTAATCTTCTCACTGATTTTAAGAAGGTGGAATTGACATTGTGATTAAAGGAGCAAATCAAAGAACAAGTAAATCAGTGCCCAGGTCTGTCAAAACAACCCTAAACTGATTTTTACTTGTTAGTGCTTATCTATAAAACCTGCCTTATTGTGTAACCATTTGGGGCGAAATCAACAATAAAACGCACGACAAGTTTTAAAAATGTGGGACCAGAAGCCAATATAATGGCAACACAGACTTTGATATTCTCTACTCTTCTTCTATCTCTTGTTTTATCCATTGTTAATATTATAATACTGTTTGTTTGTAATGACTTTATTTATTGTCCCTAGGAGTCCTCTATATACTTGTTTCATTTTACTTAAATGCAGCGGTGCTTATGTGTATCGTACCTGTTAAACTAACACATACACACAAAAGATAGCTATAAATATATACACAGAGGCAGTGAAGCATTTGACCACCTGGATCTATTCACATTTGCCGTGGTTTGTCTACATTCTGTTTCCATGGTTCTACTCTGCAGAATCTGTTTATTCATGTATACGGGGGTATTCATGATTGGAGATATGAGGATGCATAAACACAACATGTCCAAAATAAAACCTCCTGCATGCAACTCACTAATGAAGTGGTGTGTTTGTTGGTAAGCAAAAAGGTTGTGACATTTTCAGAGAAAATGTGACGTAGGTGTCACCGAGCACATGTCTGCATCTTTATTTAAAATTAGCAATGTGCTAAGAAGGTGCCAGACTTTTTTCCCCCAAAATGGCAGGAGAAAACAACTTTTTGTGTGTGTGTGTGTGTGTGTGCGTGTGTGTGTGTGTGTGTGTGTGTGTGTGTGTGTGTGTGCAAGGAAAATGTTCTTATTTACTGGACATTTTGCAAGAGTGCAAATAAAAGTTATCTGTCTGATCCTACGAAATCTTTTTCAGCGTCTCTTTTCATAAGAGTGCAGGATTAGATTGTGGCCATGTGTGACAGAAAGAGAAAGGAAATTTAACATTTGTTATGATGAAGCAGAAAATGTATATAAAAAACCAATGAGTTTTCTGGAAAACTGAAAAAAAACTGGCCAAAACCTGAGCACATGCATCTGGTAAAGTGTGAGTGGGCGGGACAGAAAGAGAGATGTGTGGGGGTAGAGAGGAAGAAAGAATGGAAAAAGTATGACACATAGAGGAGAAACTATTTCCAGTTATACTATGTGAGCCACTTTGCTAATACCCACAGTGCAATTATATAATAATCTTTCTGAATAACACCTCCACTCCCCTGTGTTGCGTGTAATGAATTTATGGGAGAGAAGCTTTGTACCCATGTTCTCTCTCTTTCAATTACTGGGATCCCAGCGCTCCTGTCTTTCTGGCAACCGAAGTGATCCATCTGGCGAAGAACAAACGAGAGCAGCGTGAATTTGCATCAGGTTCTTTCGACACACAGACGCCTTATTTCTCATAATTGTCAGACAGGTATAATTTTCTGCAGGTTTATGAATCAAAGTTGCAGAATGACACGGAAGCCGAGGGGGTTTGTGACTCAAACTGTGAACAATGTCACTCGGGCTGCTGGACTGCTATACAGTATTATAACAATTGTTTTTAAATTTGGTTAAAAATTACATGGTAGATTTGATTTGTCCAAAATTGACATTGGAAAGCATAACTGAAGAAAACCCAGCCGAACTGTGATAAATGAGGCACAGCTTGGGCTGATGGGGAAGTCATTAGTTTAGCAGATGTTGGCCGTGAGCCAAACTACTGGACCAAAATAAAACTCTAAACTGATGAAACATCTGAGTTACACCAAGGTTGATGAATATGTGGACCTTTTTTTGAAAGTCATCCATTTAACTGCTGTTCAGACGTCTCGGTCAAAAAAAGAAGTTTCAACCTTTTGGTGTAGTGCCATATTTGATAATCCCACCATTCATTTTCTTCAGCTGAGCCAATTCAGGGTCACGGGGTACTGTAGATGGAACTTCAGCAGAGTACACCATGTACAGGTCACCCTTCTTTCTCGGGGCTATTGCAGAAATACAGACAACCATTCACACTCACATTCACACCTACAGACCACATAGAATTGCCAACTGACCTAACAAGCTTGTCTTTGGACTGTGAGAAAAAAAGGGAACCCACATCGTCACAGAGAGAACATGCAAACTCCATACAGGAACTCCTCAGCCTGTTCTCCTTTAAAAAAAATGACATTATAGGTCATTTGTACATGCATAGTTTTGTGACCAATCCCTACATCTTAAAATTAAGCGATCTCTAGCAGTTGTAGATTAAAGGGTGTGCAAATAATGAGTTTGGTTTTCTCCTACAAATTCTGAAATATTCTGCTGGGTGTCGGGTGGCTCCTGGGGGCTTGGGGCCTCAGGGCCGCGTTCTCGGCTCGTGCTGAGGGGGCCAGTCCCAGTGACAAGCGGGTCACATATTGGCATTAGTTCTTTACATATGACTGGGAAGTATTAGCAATTTATAGGCAACAACCTGTGTTGTTTATGTTTTTTGAATCAAATTTTCTTGTATTTTGATTTGAGTGAAGTTCTAAGATTGGGTGGCACCCTGTGGGATTTTCTGGTTTTTAAGGGGGCTGCAGCCCTCTTGACTTTGGGAATGGCTGGACTGTGGTAAAGGCAAATGGACTGGTTCTTATATGGTGCTTTTCTACTGCACTTGAACACTCAAAGCCCTGTATACAACATGCTTCATTCACACCCATTCATACAAACCCTTCAGAAGCCACATTACACACTGACAGGTCACGCGAAATGTTGTACTGCATCCAAATTTTATGTCACAATATCAAGTTGCATTGTCTCCTGCCACCTGCAGGGGTGCTCATTTTGGAAATGTTCATATGAGTCGTGTAGGAACAAACGACTCATATTATCATTTCGATTGGCTGGTGGACCTTCTTGCTCCGAGGCGACAGTGTTAACCACTCCACCACAGGGCTGCCCTAAGTCAGGTAATCACTGAAGTCACCAGGATTCATCCTTTGGGATGGATGTTAATAATAAATTTAATGGAAATCCATCCATCAATCAACCAAACAACCAAAGACCCCGGAAGCCCAGCTGCAATAATTGCTTAAACAGACTCAGAGTCTTCTCTGCAATCGCATTTTGTGGTGTCTTATCTACTTCAACATTTCACAGCAGCACTGACCAACTAGAGAAAAGGTGATTCTCATTTAGAGAATATATTATCATGTCTGCTGCCTCTGTTTTAACTAGGCCACAGCATAAATCACGCACTGCGCTACAGGCCTGACTTTAGTCCTTCCGCTCTAACATACAACAGGATGAGGAAGCGGCAGTACCTCCTCAGCTCTGTGTCACATGGACTTTTCCAGGACAGCTCAGCATGCAGGCAGAGTCGGAGTAGACACAAATATGGGCGTTGCTATTTATTCCCTCAAACGCGCAAAGCCACATGAAACACAGCAGATTTTAGACTGGAAAAATGAAAAGTGTTACCCTCGTGTTTCAAGAAGCTCTGAGGCTGAGAGACGATACTCATAATTTGAATCAGTCCGTGCTCTAACATACTTATGTTACTTAAAGTAATATAAACACACTTACATAACTGTGGGTTACAAAACAGTGTTACAGATTGCAGTGACCTATAAAATATGCTCATTAAAACCAAAAACAAACTTGTGCTACTGCAAATTGTGCCTATTACTTATGTGAGGTTTTCTTTTAAGATAACAGAGAGTAATTAATTTAATCTTTGGCTATTTGATCAAATAGATTTCTCTGGATTACAATTGTTTATTTAACTACATTAAAAGTATTGTTGAAAAAAGCATTGTCAAAGTCCTGGTTCATCTTTTTTTGGTAGCTGCTGCAAGGAAACTACATAATTAGCTGTGCAGTAGTGCTGATAAAATTGACTTGTGCATCCAGCCTTTCGTCTGAGAGTTCAAAGGATGTTTTAATAAACCTTTTTTTCCTTTGTTGTGACAAAGCGTTACTCAGGAAATTAGTTATTTCACAGAGAGAATCAAGTCCTCCCTGCATTGACTGCTGGAGATGAAGAGCTGGTGAGCTGAACACAGTCTTGTGACCGTTGCTTGATACACAGCAGCCGCTTGAGATTTCCATTTCACATTCAGTGTTTGCAATTCCCCTCGATTACACAGCAACAGATCCTGTCCTTGTCCCCGGCCCCCATAGCCGTCTCTGATCTGTACGGTCCACTTTTTTCCAATGGGTTCTCCACCTAATGAGACCGTTTCACGCAAGCTGTGATGCAGCATGCATCCCCCTCCCCAAAGGCTACAGCAGGGTTCCTGTAAACCAGTTTCACTGCTGTTTGCCATTCTTAGGCCCACCTCATTTCCTGAGTAGGGGCTATGTCACAACAAAGAAAAAAACTTTCATCTTTTCCCACATGCTCATTACTTCATGCAGGACAGGGAGGAAACTATAATGACAGACAGATACAGAGATTAAGGGCACACATGTTTAGATACATCTGTGCTAAAAGGGCTGTGCTTCTCATGACACACCAGTTAGTGAGTGTGGGAATCAAAAGACAACTTCTCTAACAGTTTATATCTAAATCTAAACAAGTAACTTCTTTGGCAATATTAGATAAAGGAATATAATCAAGGAATCATTTAGTTCATTTTGAAGCAAAGCTTCTAATCTGTGAATATCTGTTAGTTTTCTTAGTGAATATTATCAGGTTTTCAGCTCTCTAGATAGATATTTCTACAGTATCAATGAATAAATTAGCCATTCACTGCAGTTTGTCAGTCAGTACAAATACAACTGGCATCCCCACTCCTTTTTATCAAAGTAAGAGGGCTCACACTGAACTCTTTCCCTTCATTAACTCTGGATAAACACGCCTGAGAAAATGTTTTTAATGCTCTCTGCATCGTGCCTCTTTTAAAGCGAATGCAGTCCAAACAACCTGATATGGCTCAGTGCACAGAAAGAAAGCGCACCCATTTTAGTTGTGCATGTAGCCTGCTGCGCGGCGCTGCAGCCTCGAGTACGGCGAATTACTGGTAACTGGGACTGCATCAGGTGGTTGAGGAGTTGGTGTGAGGTATTTATAAGCTACAGAGAAAGAGCTCTCCTGTTATTCTCGCTTTCAGCGCAGCTTCGTGGCAGTCTCTCTGAACTCGTGTCAGAGAAAATCATTGCAGTGGATCAGGATGAGGTCCCCTGACACACCAGTAGTCAAGGCAACAGCATAGTAGTGCTAGGGCTTATGAGGGGAAGGCAGTGTAACTATCAATCTGGGGCACAGGCAGGGCAGAAGATATATTGAGACTCAAGTGTGTGTGTGTGTGATTGTGTGTAAATTTAATGTTTGCTTGCTTTAAAATCTGAAAGTTGTTCTCATCAGCAGTATATCTAGCTATTCTGCAAGCTCAAGCTTACAACAGCCAAATTATGTGTATTTTTATTACTTTAACACTTGGTAAGTGGGTGTATTTAATTTTGGATGCGTACTCTTCACATGTTGGCTATGGTCTTTTTTTATTAAAAAACATTGAAATTAACTAGAAAAATGGCAACAACAGCATGAAATAGTAGATGGAATGAGTGGGCTTTCAATATTTGGCAAGACAGTGTTTTAGAGTATCTATGGTATCCTATGGCAAGAAAAGGAGCTAAACACACCATTGGTGGCAGATGGTTACACCATATAGGTTTTCTAAGGAGTCATACAGTGATTATATGAACTTACAATATTACCGTTCTAATAATTTCCCTAACATTTTTATGCAACCTGTGAATTAAAAAGTTAGTTTGCCACTCAGTTCATGTCACTTATTTATGAAATCCTTATTTTCTTAAAGAAAGAAGGAAAGAAAGCAAATTACATGTTCACAAGATCAAAACAAGATTAATACAACCAAATTCTCGCATTATTATAATATCTACTGACATTTTGCCCCTATGATGAAGCACTGATCAGTTTCCGAAACGTTTTATTTACTTTACGTGTATCATACTGTCATTTTACTATATGCTTTATAATATTATTTAATGTCCTGCTTTTCTTCATCTAGATGTATATATTTTCCATTATTAGTTCATCACATGCGTTCTTTATAGCATGCATTAAGCATAGACTCTAAGCATTTCGAGGTTGCATAATAATTTAATTTAGCAACTTTCCAGGGCAGATGTGTCTTAAATGGGTGTAGTCCTTCTTGGGGGAAATTGTCACAGCAGTCCAGGGTCGAGCAGCCACTGCAGCACAGTGGACTTTACAGTGACGAGTAATGTTTTCATAAGTTCATTTAAACATACCTTTTTTTCCCCCTGGAGGTATTTCTATGTGTTCCGGCTGAGAAATCCAACGTTCCTCACTGCAAGGCGTCACCAGCAGCCCAACTTCACCGTTACTTAGTTGTTTAAGTTTTCACCTCCTCCCACCGATTGAACACCAACACGAGAGAAAATGAAAGTGAGCCTCACACTTTTTTAGACAAAAGAAGAAAAAAAAACTTGTGAAAGCGTGGAAGTATTTTTCTAAGTCAGTTTTTATTATTATTGTTACTCAGTCTATCCTGCTTCCAGCTCCCAGTGAAGCGGCGTTATCATTTAGTGGAAGATGTGGCGCAGAGCTCGATTTTCATCCGACTCGGCCATATTACTTGTAAAGGGGTTTCTTTTCTCCCTGAGAGTAATTAAACCTTCTCCGTAAAGTTGTCGAAATGCGTTCCATAATTATTAATCGAGAGGGGGAATGAGTAAAAGCCAGGATGCGTACCACAGGTATTTGAAAAGCATTTTTATTAGGATTTCCTGACTCGTAGGCAGTAAGTATTACTTTAACCTCCCCTCATACACTGAATGGATCCTTCCACACTCGCTGCTTCACTGTAGGAACTGGCGCTACAGAGTTCAGTGGAAAATTATCACTGGCGACTATTATTAGCTCAATATCTAAAATAAACGTTTCGCATTTGGGAAATATCCGACAGAAATAAACAAAATAAACATTTCTACGATAAAAATATGATGACAAAGTAATTCTAGAATAGGGCAGGGCTTCCCACAGGCAACAGTTTTAGTGCCTTACTTGTAAAGCCCCAGGAAAATTAATTTTAAGTTTTATTATACAACAGTTGCTGTGCTTTTATTCCTTTTAATTACGCCAGCATCATTACAGCGAGTGTATTTACAAGTCCCTGCAATGTTGCTGGACAAATTACACAGCACTACATAATTAAACATTGATAATGTAAACTTATTCTGCTACTGACTCTTGTTTGGCGCTGTTTATTGGCCTGGATGACTGAAGTCGGAAGAAACAAGGCATATTGGCAATTTAACAACTTATTCATTAAGCAAACAAGGGCCTCAGTACTGTGTGGAAGAACCATACACAGCTACAACAGCCCGGCACCTCCTCCTCATGCTGGTCCCCTGCTTGGTCATACACTGCTGTGGGATGGCATCCCACTCTTCAACCATGCCATCATCCAGTCCAATAAATGACACCAAACAAGAGCAGAATAAGCTGCTTGGCACTGGCAGAGAAGATCTGGCAAAGTTTTCATGGGCACAACCCACATGCTCAGCTCTGCTGCTCAACCTACAAATGTAACACAATTCAAGGGAAAAACAGGCTTTTCAGTGGTATAAAATTAATTGCCAAGAAGCATTGTTACAACAAAGAAATAATGGACTGAACACAAATTTTCTTAAGTTTATTTATAAGCTCTTTCCCTCAGAAGCCTTCACTTTCAGCCTCAACACAGACACACACCAGTCCATCAGCACCAATGACGTTGACTTGTCTTGCACTGGTTAAAGAGACACTGGAGGCAGGATGGTGTGTATGTCATCAATTCACTGAGGAGATAAATAATTAACTGTGTGTGTATGTGTGTGTGTCTGTGTGTCTTCCTGAAGCCTGACACCTGTTTCTATAAGCACATGGAGTGTTTATCTTGACCTCAGACTGGGTGCAATACAGAAAGGGGTGGTGAATGGGGGATCGGGTGGGGTGTGTGTGTGTGTGGGGGGGGTGGAGGCAGTGATATAGTAGTCCGAGGTTACTTTTGTTGCTGTCGCCAACGTGCAACCGAATACTGAAAACAAAGCTGTGGGTGCTGGGCTGTACAAATGGAAAGGAAAACAGTGTTCATTAAAAAACATTGTTTTGGAACTGGATAGTAATGAATGGACACAGGCGCAATTAAAATAAGTTGTGCATGTTAAATGATACGTTGAGGTCAGCTAAAAAACACTGTGTGTATTGAATTAAACGTTTTAAATATATAATATATTACGCATTTTAAGGGCGCTAGAGCAGAGCAAAGAGATGAGAGAGATGGCACAGTCATGCAAAGGGTTCTTGTTTCTGTAGAAACGTAATCGTCCACTAGAGGTCACTAACAAGCCTGAAAACTGCAGGTACCGTAGTTTTGATAGGTCGGTCTTTCCTAAAGCTGATGGCTCACAGGTTGACACCACTTTTCTATGCGCAGTCCTCTTCTAGTTCATTATTCTCTATGTGAATGTAGCAGCATTTTATTTTGCTTTACTGCTTCTTTTTATAGCACTTTACAGCATGTTGTTGCTACTAAAATATTCAATTTTCAGTCCACAAAAATGGTTTTGTGCATGTATAAACACATAAATATGTATGGCGCCACACACACACAGACACGCATGCACATGCACAAACACTTCATACTCCACCAAAATGTTTCATTTTCCTGCCTTCTGTGCTCCTTTATCGCTATCATCACGATTACTTTTACCTGTCTTTTTCTTTCTTTCTTGTTTATTTATTTGTTTGTTTTGTTTGTTTGTTTGTTTTGCCACTTTACTTTTCTCATGTCTCTTGTTCTAATGTTGTTTCTGGTTCTTTTACCTTCTTTGGACTTGTCTGCATTGCCCTCATTAGTTTCATCTGTGTTTGATTGCGTTCTGTGACTAATCCCCAATCACTGCGCGTATACACTTACTGGCCACTTTATTAGGTACTCCTGCTCAACCGCTCGTAAACACAAATATCGAACCAGTCAATCATATGGCAGCAGCTCAATGCATTCAGGCACCTAAACAAGGTTGAGATGGTCTGCTGAAGTTCAAATTGAGCACGAGAATGTGGAAGAAATGTATTTAAGTGACTTTGAATGAGATATGGTTGCAGATGCCTGATGGGCTGGGCTGAGTATTTCAGAAACTGCTCATCTACTGAGATTTTCCACCAAAGGTTTACACAGAATGGTGCAAAAAAAAGAGAGCGAGAGAGAGAAGGCATCCAGTGAGCAGCCGTTCTCTGGGAGAAAATGCCTCGTTGATGTCAGAGGTGAGAGGAGAAAGGCCAGACTGCTTGACCATGACCACAGTGTATTCCTCTTCTGATGGCTGCTTCCACACACCAGGTCACAAAGTTCAAATCATCTCAAACTGGTTTCTTGAACACGTCAAAGAGTTCGCTGTATACAAACGTCCTCCACAGCCACCAGATATATCAACCTAATAGAGCACCTTTGGGATGTGGTGGAACTGGAGATTCCATCATAGATGTGCAGCTCTTAAATCTGCAGCAACTGTGTGTGATCAAAATCTCAAGGAAAATGAGGACACTGAAGAATGTTTTCAGCACTTAGTTGAATCTGTCCCGCGAAGAGTTAAGGGAGCTCTGAGAAAGAAAGGCGTCCAATGCAGTACTAGCAATGTTTAATGAAGTGTGTGTTGAGTGCAAATATTATGTCATTATTGAAGACTGCAACTCTGTGCAATGAGTTCATCCTTCAGAGCTTCAAGGTTATCTCACACTTTAGACTGATTAGTAGGTCTGTGTGCAAAGAGCTAACGCGGAGAAAGAGAACAAAATTAAAACCATTTCTCTTTTTTTTCATATACTGCTGGTTAGTTCATCTTGCTAATCTCTAATGGGTGGATCAAGAGGGATCCATGCTATTTATCATTTGAAAGTATTAGATAATCTGAAGTTCAAGTCTAAACAAGTTCAAAAAACCAACAAATGTCTTCATAAATCTTGTAGACTCTTTGTCCTTGCTCTTCCTCTGGAAATTGAACCGTCTGCATGATTTGTGACACTGCTAAAATATTGATCTGTCTGTCCTTACATTAACTAGAGTGAGGGGCATTGCTCCTGTCTATAGTCCTCTGTCAATATTTAAGGAACACAAACTACTGACATCAAGGTTTATCTTGAGTGTGGAACATTAATATGGGTTATTCCATGAAAAACCGGCAAGTGCATTAGACCCGACCCGCTCAGATTCCTCTTTTTTTTTTTTTTTTTTTTTTCACTTTAA
>VUQK01004899.1:2508-19879 GCA_015106715.1 Bujurquina vittata | reverse complement strand
CCTTTGTTTTTTTTTTTTTTTTTTTTTAAAACAGTTCCTGTGGGCAGCACAGTGGTGTGGTGATTAGCACTGTTGTCTCACAGCTAGAAAGTCTGGGTTCCAAGCCACCTTGGCCTTTCTGTGTGGAGTTGGTGTGAGTTTTCTCCGGGTACTCCGGTTTCCTCCCACAGTCCAGAGACATGCAGTTATTCAGGTTAGGTTAATTGGTGATTCTAAATTGCTCATAGGTGTGAATCTGAGGGTGAATGTCTCTCTCGATGGATGGATGGATGGATGGACTGATGGATGGATGGATGGAACATTTGCTGCGCAATCACTGGCTGAAGACACTGTGGTGCTCATCTTGCATTGTGCTCATGGCTCAAATTTAGAATCTCATAGCAAAAACAATTCTAGCATTGTTATATATAAATTATATTATGCATCACTTTTTTCAAGGCACTTGGCCATTAGGTGGTTTTAAGCATTTTGTATAAACAGCCACAATTTTTCTCAGTGGATTTATCCTGTTTGTGTTGCGTGTTTTTATGTAATCCCAGACGCTGACTACTTGTTCTTGTTGCTAAAGATCATTCTGGTTGGCTGTAGCTAGATGTCAATGTCATGCAATAAAGCAAAGAGAGTGCATTTACAACTTATCAGCTGCCTCTTCAATGGTATTGTGTATCTCAACATATAAAGATGTCAGAATGTATTAAACCATTGCCAGTGTGTCATAGTATGCATTCAAACAGTGTTCTGTGGCGTATAGTGAAGCTTTATTATATAATAACACAATTTTTCCAAAGAAAAAGCTGCCAGAGTTGGAAAACCATTTTTTAGACTTAGTGAAGATTAAACTCTTTGGAAAGTACAGTTAATAACTGAGCAGTGTAAGCCAAGCAGTTCACTCATATGTACATGCTACACATTTTTGAGGACCGTTACACATCTAAAACACATCTATAACCCATTTTTTACAGTTTTTATATGCAGTAGCAGTCAAAAAATGATGAAGAGTCCCACATTGTCTACAACACAACAAAGAGACAATATATTTAGGACAGATTTGTTTTTATTTATTTATTTTTGTAGAGTGTTGATGGGAGCCAGATGTCATGGCCTCTGTGATGCTCTTGTGCTCCTGTAGGAATGTCACTGGAACTGGGATACATTAAACCAACTTCCTGTTGGGGAGTGCTGTAGCAGGATTTTGTTGATTAATCCTGTTTTATTATTGCCTTGTGGCCTCTGCCATCACCAAATATCACTACGTTTGCATAGTATTTTTTAATTATTGTCATATCTGTATGAATGGAATGAGGCTTTTCTTTTTCATTCATTATTCAGTGATGTGTCCTGACACATTGTTCGTTAGCAAGGTCTGGCTCGTAGTAACATTGTACTTATGTACTCCTGAAAGCATTTGGTTTATTTTTGTAGTAGTAGTAATAGTAGTAGTCATAGTAGCGAGTCACAGGCTAAATGTAGCAGTTGTTATTTAGAGCAATTAAAACTTGAATGTCTCTGCTGGGCAACTTGCTTTGTAAACTGCATTCCAACACTAAACATGCACTACAGCATATCCTACACTGTCACCATGAATCACGGGAAAAGTTAAATAGAGAAAGATTGACAGCAGGAGAATTTGTTTTTAAAACACATTAGCAGATGGAATAAGTGACAGTCTATGTTTTTTAGCACTACCTTTGGGGAGATTATATAAACTACTTTGATTTAGCACTTTAATAAGAACTGGGGGCATAAAATCCAAATTATACAATCTTTTAATCATCTTTGTAGCATTAATTCACAGAAGTGAGTCTCCCTAAGCATGGTCAGATATTACTTTTGCCAACTTTGTAGTGCTGTTATCACAGCAAGGTGTGATTTTGTAACTGCAATCCACTGCAGGAAGATACAGGGGCTGCATTGCCTGCATTGTCTGCCAATAACAACAATACTAACAAAGAACATAACGTGAACAACATAATGGTGGAACAGAGAGGAGGGCGGAGAAAATGAAAGAAAGTGGAGCATTTGACAGAAAACAAAAATAAAGTTAAATGCAGACTGTGCAAAGCAGAGCTTTCCTTCTACGGCACCATCCTGGAGCTGTGAGGTCTGCTCTGGATGGGCACGTTTTTAGAGAGCGTTACATTGGTACCCTGATAATGTTTGTACACTAATGTTTCTGTTATTTTACCTGTCAGAAACAAGGGCAGATAGATGATGATTGCTAAGGGGCACCGTTTCAGTTACGCTGGCTAAAGAGTGAAGGACAGTAGCAGCAGCTATGTTGTCTCCTATTTTTTTTTCACGTTAATATTAGCATTCATTCCGCGTTGTAAACTTGTTCATGAACTGAATTGTCTGTTAACTTTTCAGTTGTTTTGGATGGAAAAAATCTTTGTAATTTAATTTGAAGCTTTTTTTGGAAATTTTGGACAGAGGCCATTTTTATTTTCTTAATTGCACAGTATATTTTCATTTAAAAATAGCATTCATTTTATTATGCATTGTTTATTGTGATGGTCACATTCATGTTAAAAATACATTTGATTAGTTTCAAACTCGAATTTTTATTGCGAGAAGAGACAACAAGGTGATAACAGGTGGGCAGGCTTAAACAGGTGAGGTGAGATTGAAATAATCATTGATTATTGAAAAAAATAAAATTAACAGATTAGTCGACTACCAAAATAATCTTTAGTTGCAGCCCTAATCTATAGAAAAAATAGATTAACTTTTAAAATCATTATTATTTTATGCAAAGTTGCAATTAATTTTTCACAACCAGCCAGCCCAGAGAGAGCTCGGCATGTACTGTGTCTGCCTCTGGGCCGCTTCTTGGACACATACACACCACTTGCCTAGGTGGTGTCCAGTGGGCATCCTGATCAGATGCCTATACCACCCCACCTGAATAATCATGTTCCTCACCTCATCTCTTAGACCATGCACCATTTTGAGGAACCTTTTGCTGCTTCTGTCTTCTATTTAATTCAGCCACTACCCACAGCTCATGGCTATGGGTTATGGTAGGAATGTAGATCGACCTGTAAATTGGCACCTTCATTGTCATGCTCAGCTCTTGCTTCCCCCACAGCAGAGTGGTAAAAGCAGCAGAAGCTGCACCAGTCCATCTGTCAGACTTCCACTGCACTCTCCCCTCACTTGTGAACAAACGCCCTGAGATATTTGAACTCTTCCACTTGGGGCAGCAAGTCATTCCCGGCACTCCACCCTTTTTTGGATGGGGAACCATGGCCTCAGACTTGGAGGTGTTAATTCTCTTTCCTGACACTTCACACTCAACTGTGAACCACTCCAGTGCGGGGTGGAGGCCACCACCTGATGAAGCCAAGAGAACTGCATCATCTGCAAAAAGCAGAGATGAGATCCTGAGAAAAAGTAACCTGACACCCTCCACCCGCTGTCTGCACCTATAAGTCATGAACAGAATCTTTAACAAAGGGCATCCCTGGCAGTGCAAACCAAACTCTCTCACTGTACATAGACCAGGAACCACTAACATAGTTACAGCAGACATTTTACCTCACTCTATTCTCAGGGCATGTGACAGGAGGAGCATGCCCTGTCTCTGCACATGTGACACCTTTTCAAGTAGATTTTTTCAGCCAAGCATTACTCAGTCACATCTGCAGGTGGAGTTGTCCTCACTCCCATGAGGGTCATTGGGACTTCTCCTTTTCATGTGTGGCATGACCAGTGCACTTGTCTCATGGAGATCCTGTGACATCTCCAACGTTTTGACTTTATTTCTGAGACGTTCTCCATCCAGATGAATGCACTGGCTTTAATAAATTAGCTGAGCTGGCTTGTTTAATCACAAATGCTAATCTTTGCATGCAACATAAATCTTTGCTCACACACACACACACACACGATATGACAAAAAATATACTTCTGAGGTATAGTCAGTGACTTATTATGAAGCCTAGTTTGGTAGGCATTAATATTCAATATCACTGCAGGTTTTTAAAGATTTATTTATTTTCAATTTTTAAGCCTTTATTTGGCAACACAGTGGAGAAAGTAGAGAGGAAATCAGGGGAAAAGGGGGGACATGCAAGTCCAGGACCAAATCGAACCCAGGTCCCTACAGTGACCAGGGTTTGATCTGACATATGGTTTACCCATGGTTTACCCGCCCAGCAAGGTGATAGCAGCACCTCTGGTCTCCAAAATTTTATAAAACCCAAAAAATTTGCATGAAAGTGTTAGAGCCCAAAGTTATGCCTTCAGATTTGTTGTTTTGTCCAACATTTCCATCTCAATTTGTAGTGACTTAAAAACAAAGAAATGTAATACCTCCTTGTGTTGGAGAAATTTGAATTTGAGAACATTTGCGGTCTTGGCTTGACAACAGATTGGATCCGTTTACAGTTTACTTTTCAAAAGCTTCTCGACTAATCACTTTTAATAAAATAACTGTTGTATGAGCTTTGACAGACCCCAGCATTTTGAGCTTTGAATTGGTAGTGCTTGTGCTTTGCAGATACATTGTGCTGTACTGTATGTTCTCATTGTTCTGTCCACCACCTGCAGTGTCCTCCTTAGCCTTCATGGTAAACAGGTTTACCGTGTACTGCAGTAACTGTAGACTACAATGTTGTTCTCCCTCAGTCCAACTTTGTACTTTAACATGCTTTCCATTCAAAGTTTAAAAAATTCCAGTCCATTTGCTTCAAATGCTATATAATTTCAGTTTATACAGGTTATCCTGCTGAGAAAGAATCCTTATGAGACATTGTTGGGATGTTGCATCCACAGTAAACCACCCCTTTGTTATGTTATACATGACTTTATAGAGCCTTTAAAAATCGTTGATTGATTTTTACTGCCTTACTGTCTGCTCATACACGCGTCAGCCTGTGGGATCCTCACAGAACTGTCATCAAGTTGAAGTGTGCACAGTCATGTACATGTGTGTACACACTGGCACACAGTCAGTGGTACAGTGTGGTTACAGGGCAGAAAGGTAGAGTGTGTGTGTCTGTATGTGCACGTCGGGGAGTAATTGAGTTGAATTGGTTTTAATGGGTCTTTATGGGATGTTTGGAGTTATTTCTGTCTGAGGTCTCCTCTGGCGTCCTGGCTCCTCTGAAGGATGGCTTGGCCCTCCGCCCAGCGTCGAGGCAGTTCTGCACTTTCTCTCCTGTTGTTTCGTTCTCTCTCTCTCTCTCTCATATGACAGAGAGCGAATGGTTGTATGGCAGTAAAAAGTGAGCGAGTGTTTGTGTTTCCTCCAGCCCTGCCTGCCTTTCAACGCTGTGATTTTAACGGGGCCCCCATTTTGCCTAGGACTCACCCCCTCTCCGCTAATCGCAGAGCGCCACTTTAAAGGCCCCAGCAAGTAGTCAAGCCTTGTCCCGACTCTCATTTGTCACGGAGATCACATGGTGGCGCATGAGTTAGGACCCTGTGGTGGCTGCACAATTACAGGGTCGGCGGAAGGGAGCAAAGCCAGCGGATCCAGTGGCAAGGACGACTCCTCGGTGGCGGCACTGAACTAAACTTTCTGTTCCTGTCTCTTTTTGATGGACGGCCTGAGGAAAGAAGAGGCACATTATATGGGAAGACAGGGAGTCACTTACAGTCGTGTGTGTGTGTGTGTAGGCATACAGTGAAAGCACAGCACATTTTGTTTTTGTCATCGCCACTCTTTTTAAATTATTCTCAACCAATTTAGTGGCGCAAAAATACAGATCCAACAAATAAGTGTTGGCAACGTCTTCTGGAAACATTCTCACATGTGTTTTGAGAACTTTGAAGGCACATTATGTGATTCTGCACCAGTCTAACCACATCCCAGTTTAGCTCCAAATATGGACTGTTTTTATTCACTTTTGCATGTACGCTCTCCTTTTAGAATGAGTTACTGCTCTGTGATAACTATGTACCAAATAAATATGCCACTGTCTTTTTAGATCTCTCTTCTTTCTGCTTAATGTAAAGTAGTGCATGGGACACAATTTATACTGGTGTGTGTGGATGTTCATATACCTTGGTGCATGTGCACAAAATCTGTATGTGTGTGTTTGTGAGAGAGAGTTTATATGCCATGGGACAGTGACAGTTCTGACCTTAGCCTCTGAGGCCATGCCAGGTCACTGGCCGCCAGCCTCTGAGTGGTGAGGCCACATACTGGGGCGAGCGCTGCAACTGAGAAAACAGGCTTCATGAAAACAGAGCAGGATAAATAGATGGTTTGAAGGATGGATCGTGGGAGGAATGAAGAAAAAAAAAATGGGTGACGAGGATGAGACGGAGCAACCGCAGCACGGAGGAGCAAGTGGAGTCAGGAAGGAGCCCAATGGAGAAGAAGGCAAATCCATGTAGCAAGGATGGAGAAAATGCCGAGGACGGGCTCCATGCTGCTCATTAGGTTTGGGTGTGTATGGGAATGGCAGCAAACATGACATTTCCCCTGCAGCCAGCGGAACGACTCCGGCATCAAATAACAGCCCTGCTGCACAATGAGTAGTAAAGCTGTAGCCACCAGAGCTGTCGCCCAGCCCAACTACCGCCAGCCACCATGAGCCAGGAGCCTTCACGTTGACTCAGGGCCAAGGCCAGGGCAGGGAGCACTATGTATCAAACAAGCGTCCTACAGAATTGAGAAGTGAGACTCGGGCTTGATAACTACATCCAGTATTCGATTAACTAAAAAGTGATCCCTGAGTAATTTTATTTTCTCACTAAATTTGATCTTTAACCTTGTTAGAAAATCTTAAAATGAAACTGGTGTCAGTGGCCAAGCTGGCATTTAAATCAAGCAGGGCCCTGGGTGTGTATCCTTCTTTTGTCATGTAATTATTGTCTGGGAAAATTCTCATAGTAAATGACAAGTTTACTGATTTATAGTACAACTTACTTAGAGATTGGTTTTTCTCAGAAGCTAGACTGTATTAGGAAAGATTCAGAATTTACTCAGCCAAAGAATATTGTGCAATAGAGCAACTTAAAGATGGAGTGGATCAAAATGTTTTTTTTAAAAACAGTTTCTACATTAAAACAACTGCAGCTAATAATTTTAATGTGTTCAAGCTATTGTATTTTTCATTATTCATTACCCATTATATTTTTTTCACAATTAAAATTCCCCTTGAATGCATCCTTCTTTATCACAAAAAGATCTCTTTACGTTTAAGTTTTAAGCATATTTTCTGTGTCCATTCTTAACTTTCAGCCTGCCTTCTCTTTTTAAATCTTTTTTCCACTCGTTCTCGTTCTCTTAATATTGCTCCACAGACCTCTTTTTTTTTCTTCTTATTGCTTTTATTTTGTTAAGTGAAGGCTTTGATTTAGTGGATGTGAGCCACAGAGTAATAAACTCATCAGGCACGTGTCCATGATGTAACCATAACAAAGGGATCCCCTTGCCAGAATGGCTCCCTGAGCTTATATTGAAAGATTCATGACATGTTTAACAGTCCTTTGCACACTGAAGGCATATAATTTCTCCCATTGGACACATCTAACTGGTCATCTTCTTACAGTGTCTGATGTACTTCCTCTGGCTCCACAGCTGTCTTGAAAGTAGCGGCTTTGCTCCCGGTTTTACCGACATGAAAGGTGGCTGTTATGGGCAAATAAGAGGACAGGACGAGTTTAGGGAAAAGGGTCAAACCGCATGATGAGAGCGGATGGTTCTGTCTCCAGCAACCGGAAGCAACTGAGTTGAAGGCTTCAGCCACAATTACTGTGTTGGAGTCCTGTGACAGTCTCCTGTCACAGATGTAAAAACAACGGAGTCTGTGGGTGTCTTTTTTTTAATTTATTTTTTATGTCTCTTGAAATTGTGTGTAATTGAACCTCCTGCGGTCAGGTGAATTGAATGACTTTGACAGCTGAGGTGTAAAGCCAGCCATAGGTTGGAATAAGACTGCCAAAGCCTTTAAATTTGCTCTTCTATATAGATGCTGAATATAGCATATTGCTAAATGGATGGCAGGTTGGTCTGCCTTTGGCCCAGATTGAAATTTATGTAATGGATTATCTTAAAATGTTGCTAATGGTCCCCAGAGGATAAATCCTGACTATTATAACTTATTTTTGAATTTGACAGTGTTTTGTCACTCTAACAGCATGGCTCAAGGGATATTGTCAGTGGATAAGACGCGTCTTTTTCCATACCGAGAAAAAAAACGTGAAGGCAAATGGTTAATATTAAATTTTGTACAGATGAAGTGATCATCTGGCTTTCCTCCACTGACACAGTGATGTTGGTTTAGATTCATATCTACAGATAGCTATTAAATAGATATCCATGGGCCCAAAGCATAAATCCTAAAAGACTTTGGTGATCCCTTCCTTTTTCTGTAGCAAAAAGAATCTATTTTTTTTGACCTGGAATCAGTTTATGACCAAAGTACTTGTAAAACTAATGGCATTCCCAGCATGGACTGCTTGTGTTTTCTCCTGCAGGTTTCTTTTGCCACTGTAGTAACATGTGAGAGTAAGACAACAGGAAGCCTTTTACTGGCACGCTTGCTCTGCACCAAATGAAACAACTTAAAAGCACCAGATGCAAGGCCAACTCTCATATTCAGAAACTAACCAAGGAGAGGTTGAAGAAGATATGGCCTGATCATATCCAGGATAGGAATGCATCAGTTCAAATTTCTTGGATTATAGCCCAAGTTCATTTGGCAATGTGTAATAAAATCAGCTGCAGTACAACAATAAATTTTACCATATAAATAAACATTTGACTTAAACACATTGACTTCAATCCATCGTATAAACTACGTTAACTACTGCAGCAGCGCACCAGCTGCCACTTAGCTGCCCCAGACATTACTGCATTTTGCCATTTTCCAAACATGTTGTCATATTGTGCACTGGCTTCTAAAGTAGCTCTAACTAACTTAGCTTATGCCAGCTAGTGGACACACCGCCAGTAACTGTATCTTGCATTTAAGCTGCATTGGCTTTGCACAAGTCTATTAAATGGTTCATAGGTTTCCCCCCATGCCCCCCAGTGTCTGAACTTCTATCCCACGATATTGTATAAACAGTGGCAGGCTCCTTTTGTGTCATAAGCATCTGAAGAATGCACTGATGCAGCGAGTGCTGTGGGGGGTGTCCCCTGAGGGAGATGACCTCCAGGGGGATCGGGGCGAGGCTGGTGTCACAGTGTAAATTGGAACTTATGTTAACATTTATTTCGTGTGTGTGTTTGAGTTTGCGTAAGATAAGGAATGGGCTCAGCATCAAAGCAGGGTAAAAGATTGGGCAGTGGCTCTGTTTATTCCCCAGACCTGGATGAGTCATCGTGCTAAGGCAAAGCTGACAGCAACATGTCATATCAAGGCATCGCCCAGCTCTCAGCTCCTCGCTTGATTCCTCCTTACTGTGCAGATTGCCAATTGTTGTTATTGTCTTCCAGTGCTGTTATTAACTTCCACATTCCTGAAGATGGTGTCATATAATCAGTGAATTTTGCACGCTGAACTCATTTACCTCAGCTGGTTATGAATTGCTAAATACAGCATGCAGCCTCAGTGAATTGACTCGAAATGAGGTTTTCCGCTGTGTTAAATGTAACTTCTATACGCTCAACTTGCAATATAATGTTTCCAGTGTACCCCAAGGCATATTGACATTAGTGACACAGCCCTGACTCATTTAGCCTCCAATAAGTGAGTGATAGTGGCACAGTTTGCCACAGTTATTTAGTCGTTCACAGCCAAAACCCCGGACCTCAGCAATGTAAACATTCGCCTGTGTAGGATCAGCATGGAGCCCCAGAATTTCTCTGTGTACGTATGTGTATGTGGATGCCAGGCTTAACTTACAGTGCCATATGGACACGTGATGCTTATTTTAAGCAGGTTATTTGGTTATTACAGCAGTTTGGTTTGTGGCTTTGAGGGGTGGAAAAGTATGTGATGTTCACCCAGCTGTGCTTAAATGAAGAGGTTATTGTATGGTGCAGTTACTGTATTTCAGTGGAAAATTCATGCACAGAGACTACGACCAGCGTTTACACACACACACACACACACACACATACACATATTGGCCTTTTCTTTTTAAATCCCAATGAGAGTAGCAAATCTCAAAAATAATGCAGGGAAAATATTCTCAAAAATATTCTCAATTCCATTATCAGAGGTGTTTTTCACAGCTTTATTGATGGAAACCAACTGCAGTTGGTAAAAGAAAAGGCTTGCTGAAGTTGCAGAGAACAGACATACCTTTGGTCTGGACAAGTGGCAAGTGGATAAGATTATAGTATAGTACTGGTTTTATGCTGCGGTAGATAACGGGTGGAGCAGAGGCATCCTTGTGCTGTAATGTCAGGTTTCAGAAAACCCAAATGCAAATGCCTGGGAGGCTTAGACCTCTAATGTCCATGATTGTCCTGCTGGCCCTATGTACCAGCCTAAATCAGCCCTCCAGCTCATACTGTTGTGTCATATCCATTTTATACATGCACTCACACACATGCATTGTGAGGGAAGGAATCAGATATAGCTTACCACAGCGGGCCGCATGTGAACCACTGTGACTCAGTAACACCCGTCTCCCTGCACACATAGAGCCTCAGGAGGAGCACCTCCAGTAGTTAAGCTTTCACCTCTACACAGTGGCTCACACATCCAACACTCACACAGTTATTACACTGCTCCAGTGAGTTTCAACTCTTCATTTAGTGTTGCACATTTTTAATGCAATTGATTTTGGAAGCGTTCCCAGTCATAATTTTATTTGTCTGCTGGCTATAAGGCCTGTTTAAGTTTAGTGATGAATCACTAATTTATTTGTGCATTTCTGTTTTTCAGTCGGTGGTTAAAACTGGACGCTTGCTCATCAGTCACGAGGCACCGGTAACTGGGGGCTTTGCTGCTGAAATCAGCTCTACAGTACAGGTGAGTGCAGGCCGTGCGTGTGTTCATGTATCTCATGGATTGTGTGTCCGTGTTGTCTGGGTTTGTGAGTTTGTAGCTTCTCACTGAATACCCCAGAGCAGTGTTTTTGAAAAGTGAGAGGCCCGCCTCCCAGGGGGATACAGGAAATTGCATAACAGGCACCGAAAGAGACATGAGGCAAACATCATGTATAAGGTGAAGGGGCTCTGATTTGCCAACGGATTTGGCTCCTGACCAGCACACTGAGCTCATGGAGGCAATCAATTAAGGCACTTTGGAAACCTCTAGTGCTTGACTGCTTCATTTTGCATCAGAGATGATATTCCTTCTATGAGTCAACAGGAACACAAACAATGAGGAAATAATGTTCTACAATCTGAGTGAAAGTAAATCTCCATAAAATAGCCTAATAGGATAAAAAGACATTTTCCTAAGTCAGAGTGATTCACTGATAGACGTGGACTGCTAATAGTAAATTATGTATTTCTAGAGGAACTGTGCCTGCCTGTCAGTCTGCAGCAGAGTGTAGTTGGGGTTGGCTTCAGTGTTGAATATGCAATTGTGATGATGTGGCTTCCAGAAAAATGAGCTGAGATGCAATGAATTCAAAATCAACAAGGAGTCAGAGGTGTTGACTCCACCTCTAAACGCTAATCAACCCTGATTCATATAACCCCCCCCCCCAGTCCCAGCAGCTCAGGGCTAACTGATAACTTATGAAAACTGATAATGTGGGAGTTCATATAGAAATCCAAAAAACATTCAGTCCTTGGCTCATACTCATCTCATTTGGATGGTTTCATCATTATCACAAGTGATTCAGTTCTTTCAGTCATTTTTAATGCATCTTTCAGCCCACAGCTATTTTGCAAACTCTATGCCATGATTATATTTCTTGCTGGCATCTACTGTCGTGTTATAGCAATTACATGTCCAAAACTTGGAACATTAATATCCCACATAGAAGTAAGCAAGGTATGAGTAAGATGGGCAGAATCTATTAATACTGAATTTAGTGTCTGCCATTGTTTGGGTCTCCTTACATACACTGGAATTTCCTCTTTCTTTGGAACCTGTGGGGATACGTGCCCAGACATCAAACTGTTCAAAAGTTATAATAAACACTGCTCCAGAACATTTAAATTAGTGTGTACATGACATAATAGCATGTCCACTCTAACATAAAACATATTCTACAAGGTGTGATCAAAAGGGTTTAGGAATTTTTAAAAATCAAAAACCTTACTTATCTCTCACCTAAGATCATCTTCTCAGATATGTCCAGGCATCCTCGAGCACAGCTCCGGTTCTCAACACTTGCATTGCGCGCTCTGTGGGTTTACCATACACCTTAAACTTGTGCAGAGTGCAAGCATCAAGTACTTTGCATGTTTTATACTACTCATATGAGAGGCGAGCTAACTGCTCATATTGGATTTGTGAAATATTGCTTTCTGCTGGTAACGCAAAAGGCCTCCACACTCTAACCAAAACATGCCAGACAGTCGTTGGCAAATTCTGAGCTACGTGCGATGCATGACTAAATGAAAAGCCGTCCCCTTCCTACCATCCTTATTACATCTTCAGTATGTGGAGGTGTTTTCTCCCTCTAAGGCTCTTACTGTAGCTGTACTCGCCTATAGATGAGCAATTAGTGTCTTAAGAAATGACACATCTCCCCTTTATGACCACCTCTTCAAAAGGCATCAGTCTAATTGTATGCATGGCACTCTGTGCGTTACCTGGACCAGTTTCCTTGTTAATGTTCATGAGTTGGAGCTGTCAAATGAAAAAATCGATCCTATGCTCATTTACTGTCAGTCAGATGCTGCCTTCTCCCCCTGTTTGTGAGGGCTTAAATGGCCAGTGAGTCATCCACCACCTCATTTCCATGTTTTCACATTGTGTACAGATGATGTAAGTTGTTGGTGTATTCACTGATTGCATTGATCTGCAGTTTTCACATAGCCTCAGGAGATTTGGACGCTCTTGTCGGAAAAGAAATCTTTACAGTTGCTGAGAGTTGTACTTTAACAGGATGCAGCTTTACCTACTGGCGTCTGTTGCAGTGTTAAACCCTGAATTATATTAGAATATCCCTTCATCAAAGGGAAAGTAATAGGCTTGTTGATGATCCACTAAAAGGCTTTCTCACAAATCAAAAGGATGATAGCCTACAGTAGCCTGTTAGAGCCAATAAGCCATTCCTCTTAAAAAATGACCCTAGTGCTATTGACACTTTGAAGACTGCAGCCAGTTAGAAACACACGGCATGACAACATAATAAACTGTCTGCGTTACCTAAAACAGCTTGTCAAACGTTGCCTTGTGCCTGAGTCATCCAGATTTACTTGCCTGGCTATGTGACAGCACCTTTTCCAAGCGTACTTGACAGTTTGACCAAAAACATGCTTGTATGTTGCCTAAAAGGGTTGCGAGTCATGACTGGAACTGAAGTCACGTGTTCAGCCACATTCAGGAAAAAATGCAAATTTTTGGTGTACATCAAACACGTGGATGGGCTGAAGAGGGAAAAATCTCAAAATCCAAAACCAGCACACAACCTGCGTGAGATGAATCAACTGGGGCTGCAAGCAACAGTTCTTTTTAGAGCTGATTAATGTGTTGTTGATTATCTAAACTAATTAAATTTTTGGGAAACATTGCCTTTTTTAATTTCTAAAGTAAAAGATGACATTTTTAGATGTAGCTTGTTCAGATAGAAGAGTCTGTCTGACTCTGCATCACTTGAATGCAGAGTTAATCAAATAAGATGAGGAAAAGTGGCAAATCTGTGCGTTTTACTAGTCGTAGGGATGATGGGCCATTTTTAGGCACAAGTTTTGTTTTTGTTTAGTTTTTTGCTAGAACATTTTGTTTTTCTTCCGCTTGCTGCCCACTGAGGTTTCCTCAGTTCTAATGTGTTTTTATTAGAAATATTTGTCTTTCTTGCACACTGTTAATCAGTCTGTTTGATGTAGTTTGAAGTCGCGAGCGACTGCTTTGTCGTAACATTTGTTGCTCAATCGAATACAGAGTAAATGTTATGTGTTTCCTTTGAGTCATAAAATAAAATGACAATTTTAATGTGCAGTCCTATTAAGCTTTGATAATAATTTTGATGACAAAAAAAATCTTCTAAAAATACGGCTTTTAAGGAGATTGAGTTAGAGGTCCTCATCAACAACAATAACATCCTGGAGTTTCAGAATATTGGAGACAGATTAGCAGCAATGTGGAAAATCAAGGTCCTAAATAAAGGTACCACACCTCTTTGTTTACTAGTGTGGTCTTGGAGCCATGAAATAAAGGGACAAAAAGATAAGCTGGTTGTCAGTAAAGCTTGTATAGTCTGGGCTCAGTTGTCTGGGAGCACTGTTTAAACTTCAGTCTGTTATTTCAGGAGCGTGTGGATTCAACTACTACCCATCTACCTCAGACTTTTGGGCTCTTGCAGAAAGATTCTTACATGGACTTGATCTTCTGTTTTGTGTTATGAGCGTGAGGAGTATTTGGTAGGGCTTGGCAAGTTTCCTTTATCAGGCCTTGGATCTGACCCCCATAATGATGTGTTATTTTGGGGCTTTTCTAAGTGTTTGACTGATAACTGGATAGGATAGAGTAGGGCAGAAAGATGTGGCTGAAGACGGTGCTTTTGTGGACCTCAGGGATGCACAGAGAGAAATGGTGAATCATCCTCCTTCTACAAAACCACTCCAGACATGACCGAAGTAGATTCAGGTTCCAAAAAGTACATACTTTGGCTGATCATTTGGAAATAATAAAATGCTGCATAATTGTGACCACGGTGAACTACAAGACCTCTTGGCAGCTTCAAGCAATTAGACAGAAGTGCACTTAACATAACCTATGCACAGTATCCTATATGGTAGTTTTGTAACTAATGTTTGGTGTTCTCAAACTTTTCAACTTCACTCTCCAACCACAACATTGTACTGAGTCATGTGGCACTGTCACGGAGGGGGTTTAACAGTTATTCACAGGCCCCTTTGATTCCCTGCTTATTGTTCCACTGGTAGTGGTTTCTATTATTCTTGTGTAATTAAACGTAACAGAATCAAACATCCAGCCTAGGAAGCCCTGTTGAGCTGTGGTACTCTGCTATGGCATGATTCAAAAACTGGCGTCTCCACTCTGGCCCACTTGGTGCTAGCCAAGGATGAAGGCCTTACCATCTTGTGCCATAAATGCCTTCTAAATCAAAATCAGGCTACTGGTTGCCTATCAGGCTTGACTGAATGAGAAGCAGCTCAAGGCCTGGGGCGTTGTTCTCCACAGTGGTAGCCCCAACATGTCTTTCTCCATTAGGGGACACAGTAAACTGCCTTTAAAGTCCAATGTGTAAACAAGAAGGCCTCTTTAGGAGATTTGATTGGAAGCATATACTGGCTAAGGAGGTCTGCTTCCGCTCATTATCGTCAGTTGCTTAACTGCACAAGGCCCACACCAGGTAAAAATTACAAGTTAATGGCTTCGCTATTGAGTTCAGAGTCAGTTTTAACTTTTTCAGGATCTTGGGGCAGTGTTTTGCGCAAATAGTTGCAAAGTGCGTCTGAATTTGAAATAAAACTGAAAGTCTAACACAATAGCAGCCCCAAGGTTTCACAACAAAGGAAAGCTGACTGAACCTAGATGGATCAAACAGTTGGCATTTGTCATGATCCAGTCTATTTATTTTCTGTAGTGGCCTCCTTTGTATTATTGTTTTGATTGATAGAGGCAGTGTGCCATTCCCACACTTCATATTGCCCTCGTACCCACTAAGCTTTAGTTAGAGGCCTCCATGTTTTTAACTTTAAAGTGGATCCTTTTGAGCTCAAGGGCTTTTCTGTTAAGAATAGAAACTCAGAGCAATGGAGTGGTGTTTATGGAATGCCAATGTTTTTGTGTTAATATCCAATAAATTCTCAGAGGCCTTTTCATATAGTCAGATTTTTTTTTTGGGAGGGGGGGGGCTTGAAAGAAAGTCTGTAGCCCACTGGAACATTACTGAAAGTAGTATAAATCAGCTTTTCTATGGATCTAATTCCAACAGTACAACAAAATCATGTCATACTTGCCACTCTGATGCTATGAGCCTTCGTCGCCATACTCCTGATCAGAGGTCAGTTATCTTAAGCTAAACTTGGCACCTGCTAATAATGAGTAGCATTAGCTAGCACTATGAACTATTTGAGCTGCACTTTGCAAACATGTTGAAGACATAAAAATAAATTTTGCGTAGCATTTACTTAACATTTAGTATGTGAGTAAAGATGAGACCGGAGATATTATCTGACCGGCCTCACATGCTTTAAGTGTCCTTCAGTCCGATGATCGTCACTGGGAAAGATTTACAAACATGACAAAAAGTCATGAACTCCACACTAACTGAAATCAAGCTGGTTTGGCTTGGAATTTTCTTAGCTGATACAGCATGTGATATTGGCTCTTTTCTACCCCCGTCTGACCCCCGTCTGACTGTAACCTCCAATCTGTGGGTGTTTCTGACAATCTAAATATCATCATTTTGATCCTGAGCCCCCGCTGTGTAGTATTTTTAAATCCTGCACCACTGCAGGACTCAAGCTTTCTGTGACTGCCCTGTTGACATATTTTTATTTTGACATTCAAGTATATTACATATAATGATGCACCTCTCATAAGATAAACACAGATTTAAATGAAATCTGAGTTGTGTGGCTGTCCCCCATCCAGCTGGAATGGCAGGCAGTCAAACTGCTGTACTTTTCTCCCACTTCCAGTAGATTTATTTTAGAGGAGATTACAGCTCTGAACCAGACAAAAGACCAAACTCCCTGGTACCGTCTGACTGGTTGTCTGTAGTTGGGCAGAGAATAGATCTCAATGTTGTAATCTCAGTGGACAAGGGTAATCACATTGTCACTTCCACTAATACCCTGAGATGAAAAGAAAGCATCATGCGGCGTGGTACTTTTCCCCCCTCTTTGGTCTCCAGCAGAAATTCATCATTTTATAAATACCTTGGACAAAAGCTCATTCACTGCATGTCCCGCTGTCAAATGAATACTGTAAAAAAGCAGAGCTTTTCACTCAATGCTGCACAGAAGCAACAAGATAAAATCTTATTATGAGTGCCAGAGCTTTGCTCCAGGCTGTCTATTCAAGCACACTCCTGTTCAACACTGAGAATTGCCTTAACAAAGTTTGCAGGTTTTTTTTTTAGTGAATGAGTACCCCCCCCCCAAACAAAACAAACAAAACACTTACTTGTGTGAGCTATGGTGTTTAATTTTCAGTATATTTACAACAAGGAATCGGTCTTTTAATTAATGTACACATAGACGGACAAGATTTTAAAAAAAGCTGGCATATTGTGAAAAATGTCAATTAAAAGTCGAGCAAAACAACAAACATATCGCTGAAACCCCATATTTCATTATTAAGAAGCAGTATCACAAGGATGCAGCTTTTTATGATGAAATATGGGGTTTCAGCGATATGTT
>VUQK01004896.1:64489-75817 GCA_015106715.1 Bujurquina vittata | reverse complement strand
TCCTTTTTGATAGAGCTTATAGTTAGGGCTGGATCAGGTGATCCTGAACCATCCCTTAGTTATGCTGCTATAGCCCTAGGCTGCTGGGGGGTTCCCGTGGTGCACTGTTTCTTTTACTCACCATATTTTTACTCTGTTTATACTTTACTCTGTTTAATCATTCTCTTTGTCTCTTCCATAGCATGTTTTTTGTCCTCTCTGTCTCCCCTCAGCCCCAACCAGTCTCAGCAGATGACTGCCCCTCCCTGAGCCTGGTTCTGCTGGAGGTTTCTTCCTGTTAAAAGGGAGTTTTTCCTTCCCACCGTCGCCAAGTGCTTGCTCATAGGGGGTCGTATTGACTGTTGGGTTTTCTCTGCAGTATTGTAGTGTCTTTACCTGCAATACAAAGCGCCTTGAGGCGACTATTTGTTGTGAATTGGCGCTGTATAAATAAAATTGATTTGAATTGATTTGATATAAATGTGATCTAATTCCACCAGAATACTTGTTAGAATTGTGCAGAAATTGGATGAAAGACTTGAACAGATTAAATAAACAAACAAAAAAAACTTTTATTAAGCTGTGTGCAGAAATTAAAGGTATTTAAAAAGAAAAATTCCACAGAGGGAAACAAACTGCAAAGCCAAACAATAAGAAGGCCCACAGTGATGATACATATGCACTACTCTATGGCAAAGACAAAGGAGTGGCAGGGCTATATATACTCACACCACCGATGGGAAATCAAGGAAAGTGGATACAGCTGTGCAAATGAGACACAGGTGTACAGGATTAAGAAAAACAGACAGGAAGTAAAGCTCAAAACAAGGCACAAGTGACACAAAGTAAAACAGGAAGTAAAAACAACCAAACACTGAGGCAAGAAACTCACACTGAATATTATATGAGGAACACTGCGGAGGCTGACAGTAAACCAAAATACAAGGAAAACACAAAGAACCAGAAGGTAAATAACAAACTCCATACCTGCTAACCAAAAGCTATCATTCTAAAATACCAAATTAAAAACAAGGATGCATACATCAAAAGAACTTAAAAACCCTGAGACGAATTATAGGGAGCCATGACATCACTGCAGCTTAGATGACACTGCTGAGCTAAATATTTCCCCAAATTGAATAAAGAGCAGGAGGATGTAGCAACATTGAGCTACTCTGAGTGCACCTTCACGCAGTGGAGAAATACACCTGTGCTAGTGTGTGAGTCTCTCTCTCTCTCTCTCTCTCTCTCTCTCTCTCTCTCACACACACACACATAAAAATCCTCACTGGCATTAGTGTTATATGATCGGCTGTCACTGTGCTTGATTCAGATAGCTGCATTTAATAACAGTCATTTAGCCTGTATTCTTTTTCCATACTTCGGCATGTCAATAGCATATTTTTCAGTATGCTACTCAACTGATAATTAAAGGGTTGTTTTGACAGCTGCAATTGGCTGAACAAAAATCTAGCGGCCCTTGTCTCACATTGTTTTGGGGTGTGTGTCTGTCTCTTCATATGATAGACAATTTATATAAAAGAGATTGGCAGTCTATGATTTATTTTTTTCTCTTCAATCTGAATTAGACATGTATATTTTGTCGGCTCACTCACCTTCTTTCTTCTGTTTTGTTACTTTTTTCCCTCCATTGTGAGCTCCAAATGACCATCTCCCAGTCTGTTATGACAGGACAAAATTAGTTTGGCTGCACTGAGAGACCGCAGGAACTTTGTCCAAGGTTTCAATTTCCCAGACCTCCTATTAGAGACAGGAGCTGCAGGGTCACAGGAGGAGTATTTGTCACTTTGATCCTCTGGCACTTAGGTCGCTCTTCTCTTTGATAGTGTCTATTTCTCTCTATCTTTCTGCTTTCTAATCATACCTTGGCTGCACTTGATTTTTTTTCTTGTATCCTTTCTTTTTCTCTGTATCCATTTTCTTTTCCACATTCTTCATCTTTCTCATTTCAAAGCCACTCTCTCATCCTCCTTCTCTCCAGCTTGCCTGAAGAGTGAGACGTGGACAACCCCCCCATGTGTGTCATAAATCAGTCCTTTCTGGGGAAACAGGTAGAACAGAGAGACAGAAGCAGATAGTCCCCTCCAGCCATTTGTTTTTCTCAGCAGGGCTGGGGTTTTGCCTTCTATTGCTCATGCTCCCTCCCTCTTCCTACTTCTACTCCCTTTCATCCTCTATCCCTCCTTCCCTCTCTCACCCTCTATTGCTCCATTCCTCCCGCCCAGTGCTCCAGATTCCCACCATCTGGACTCAGTGGTTGCCAAAGGTATGGAGGCTCTTTTTGCAACCCCATGAGTACAGGAGTATGGTGCAGAAAATCCACTTTAGTTCATTGCATCATCTGTGAAACCTGCCATGCCTTAGTCTCCAAATTCCAGCTCTTGATCTTTAAGATTTTTTGATTTTATTCTAAAATTAAAATACCATGAAATCAAGCAATGCCTTGTAGTTGTGGCTGAATGTGCAGTAGAAGAAGTGAATACCAGCACCTCTCTGTGACTTGTGAGACTGCTTCTCGACAAAGCTCATGAAATATTTGGTGTAGCTCGTGTAGTTAGGTGCTGTTTTGCTTTGCACTCATTTTACTAAGGCAGGTAGACAAGCCAGTAGATATTCTCTCACCACTCGATCCTCACACCGTCTTGGGCCGTGTCGGTGGGTAAAAAGCACGAATCGGGAGTTTTGGCCCAAAGTACTTACACCCAGATCCACTCAACATATGAGCAGCATACATGTTACCATGTCGACAGACACATGCAAACACACCATAGTTAGGCAGCAGGCCATTATTAGCCCATAAATTCTGTCGCCTGGAAAAGTGTATTGTGCCAAAGGAGAGTGTGTGTGTGCATATGCATGGATGCCCATGTGCCAAGCCATGGGGACATCTGTGGGAACAGTGAGTTAGCTCTGATGGCCAAGTTGGCCATTAAATTGTGCCCGGGGAGAGACCCCTCAGAGGAATGTAATGTGTACCACTGAGCTTTGGCTTGGGCTCTCTGTAGTGGGTAGTTGTTAGCAAATGCTCAAATCACGCTCCTCAGAATAGATAGGCACTAAATGTTCACTGCTCACAGACTGTAGATAAAAGATGCGCATAGCTCCCATAACATCACTGTTGGTGTGTTGCTGTGTACTGTTGTGAAGTCTCAAACTATTTCCACCATCGCCATCTTAGTGTTTTGAAACCGGGCTGATAATAAGGGGAGGATCAGATACCCAGATCTGAGAAAATGAAGGATACTGCATACCTATAGGCCCCCTGCTTGATCTTCTTTTTGGACCATGGGTTCACCATAATTGACAAGTGAACATCATTTTAAATTCAGTAAGACACGAAACTAGAAATTTAGCCCATAAACTCATCAGGAAAACATTTAGTTTGTTCACAAAGAGAGTCAAGAACAGAGTCATGTAGAATTACAACTGGACTTCTTTTTGCAACCACAGAAGACTCCCCCTGCTGGCCATTAAAATACAGGCAGGTTTAAGTCATTTCTTTTAGCTTTGGTTTTCAGACTATGAAGGTACATCCATCTTTAAGATAATCTGTGGAAGTAAAGGTCACAGGCTTGATATTTAAAGAGAGTCTAGCAGTTAACTCATTTATTCGATTGTAGAATTTACAAAAGACAGAAGAACGATCGATGAAAAACTATGATTCCTGCACATGTACCATTGTGCAGCTCAATCTTTTACCAGTCCCCTCCCCCCACATTATACATTTCCTTCAAACGCCATACCTGTAGTTGGTTATAGATAGATAGATAGATAGATAGATAGATAGATAGATAGATAGATAGATAGATAGATAGATAGATAGATAGATAGATAGATAGATAGATAGATAAATATGTAAGTCATTTAGTAATAACTGGAAAGTCCCAACATGTGTCTAATCTCTGCATAAATAAATTTTGCATAAAATTGTGGGGGGGGGGGGTTTCTCTCCATTGGCCAGAGGAAACAATGCACAGTGCAGTACCATAATTTTGTTGGATTTTAGAAATTTGCAAACAGCAAACAGTGTTTCATGTTTCTCTCCCAGCCTCCTGCTTAAGCCCCATTTCTGGCAGCCAGTTGTAAATTAGAAGAGAGGAACAATTAAATTCTCAGGGCCAATGTTCAGATAGTCATTGTCTGCATTGTGTGAGTGTGTCTGTGAAATGAATTCAGATTCCACGTAATGCCGTGCTTGTATGGTTCCAGTATCCCTTTTTATTCATTCAGTCATTGTTCCTAATGGTGTCGAAATTGTGGCGCAGTAGTGCCAAAGTTAGCTGCAGAGAGAGATTTGCATCTGCTGTCAGAAGAAGATGTTTTCGTTTTATTGTGAAACGCTTGCTCTCTCATCTTTTTTGCGTTTGAGTGCATTTTCTGCATTCAGGCTATTTTCATATATTATTATTTGATCTATCATCTGTTTTCAGTAATGTTTATTTCATTTTTATTTATTCAGCTTTTCTTTTTGAGATGTGTCTTAAATAGACCCCTTGGGCCTTCTCCTAAGTTACTGTCTGATGCCTTTGTGCGATATTTTTGTGTCTTTTATGTTTTATCTTTAAATAAAAGCAAAAGCTAAATTGATTTTGCTTTCAAACTTGCACTCGTCTCTGACTCAGGGATTTATAAAACTTATCGTCTTTGGTCTCCAACACAGATTTGTGCCTTACCTTTGGTGGGTTTAAGTAACTCGTCTGCCTTGCCTTTTAAAGTCTGTGCCCAGCTCACCTGCCTTGAACCGCAGCCCTGCAGTACATGGAGGATGAGTCTGAATAGTTCATGCAGCTCAAAGAGACATGCTGACACTGATGGATCCTGTTGGTCATAATGTCTAACAGTATATAGTCAGGGTGAAAAGCATCTGAATAATGTTATCTGTGATCAGACTGAAAGTCTGTCGGGTTTGAAGGACAGCTGCAGTCTGTTCTGGTGTTATTTTCCTCCTTTTATTCGTTTTGTGTTTTCTGGTCTATTTTTGTGTGTTTTAGTTTTTTTATATCAGCACAATATCCCAATATCTCAAGATTAGAGAAGTTGCCAGAAGGATGAAATCAGAAGCCTTTTAATATCAGCAACAATTAAAAATCTTGTTTTTTGGGGGGGGTTTTTATAGATTTGATTAGTTGAGGAGAAAATTAAAGGAAGAAAATGCCAGACTGTAAATGCAGAAGTGACTCATTGCGAGTGTCATTTTCCTTAAGGAAAAAAGACAGAGAAATTTGACTTTGTTCCCACGACGGCACCATGTGATTACCACAGCCTTGCAATGGCTTTCCCATATCATCGGTCAGCACTTCCTGCTGTGGTGTTGTTTGGTGGTCTTGGCCAGCTGTGCATCTATATATATAAGAATACTTTCTGTCAGGAAGAAAAGCCTAGAACCATAAAGCAGTTGCCTAGCATATGATGGCTCAGACTGTACTCCTGAAGATGAAAACACATTCATATACCCTTAAAAAGTAAAAAGGAAGTCTGCAAACAAGGTCAACTTCTTGCCTGAAGGCTTTCACTGAGCTGTATGAATCATTGCATTGGTTATGCTGTTATAAACAGGATTTTTAAAAAATCAATTAAACCCTCTGTACTTTATGTTTGATGTCTCCCACCCAGGGTTATCATTTCAGGCAGTGTAAGTGGGTTAGGTAATGTGCTTCACCACACATAACATATTAGTAGGAGCAAGGGTCACGTTGCTTCATTACATTGTATATTTGAATAAAAGACTAATTTACTAGCAAGTTTCTATTTGTCTCTGAGAAATACCATTTTAGAATATTTTCTTTTTCCAAAATATGATCAATTAATGCAACGGATTAGTACAGTATGAAGACGTCGGTGTCACAAGTATGAAAACAGTCTTTTCATGCTTTGTGTTTTTCTGAACCAAAGTCTGTGTGGAAATCTTTAAGGCAATTTACTGATCCAGACAACAATGTGAGTGAGTTTAATTAACATTCCCTGCCTGTTCTCTACCGCAAATTACAGCCTTTTCTTTTCCTTATCGGCTTTACTGTACTGTACATACTGCATGACTAAGTCTGACATTATCTGCCAGGCTGGTTTATGTAACATTAGCTGTACAATATGCTGTAAACACAGCTGGCTCTATACAGCAAAACAGTGCCAAGTGAAGTGCAGTCAGTAATTATCCTTGTGTGTGTGTGTTTATTATATATTTTTTTAAGTTGGAAAATGTGTTTTTCTGGTTTCATTAGCATCCCAGCGAGACATGGAGGCAGTTTGCAAAATAGTGTCATCAGTTATAACAGACAGGTTTACCTTGCAGTGGACTGCTGATGAACTTTTGAGACACATTCGATACTTCAACATAAAAAAGATTAAAAAAATATATATATATATTGCTTAATTATCTCACTTTCTCTGCTCTCGCCTATTGTATTTTAAATAGCTTTATCCACGAAAAAGGCCAAGTGATCTGTAGTAGGCTGCCCACAGCACCATTAAGCTGATTTATTATCCGGAACAAAGAACAAAAGCACACTGTTTGTGCTGCACTGATTTTGACTTTTCACTTTGGACGATTATGAGAATTGATCCAACCAGTCAGAGGATGAATGAAAGCACAGTCTTTTTTTTCCATCTTACAAATGTTGTTTCCCACCTCTGGTTTAGATATGAATGATTGCATCCTAAGTGAATGTGTTTAAACCTCCACTTGTATGCAGTGCTGTCACACAAATTATTTTAACCATTGTTTACGTGGATATTCAGCAGTGTCTGAATCATAGCGGTGGATTTTATCTAAGACAATATACGCAGGTGCTTTGGTCGCTTTGTGACAACTACTGCTCAGGATTACACAGCTGTGAGTGAACAATGACTTTCATTAGGTCTCACTGCACGTCGGTTAGTACTGAAAACATTCAGCAAACTTTAAAGGGCAAATTTCCTCCAAAGAGGACTACATAAAAAGTTAATTTGCTGGGTTCAGTTTACCTGCTGTTTAGCAAGAAATTCTTCTATTAAGCAAATGCCTAATTAGCTGTGCTTAATTGGCATTTGATTGTGTTTCTATTGCAACATGATGGTATGTGTAGGTGAAATTATTACAGAATGCTACCCAGTGCATCAGTATGCGTCAGTGTTTTATAATTTAGGGCAATCAACTGTCAAGTTTCTGCTATTCATGTCTGAATAAACAGTAGCCTGCTGGATAAAGGGACCCACCCCACAAACTCCCTTGCTTTATATCCTCCCAGGAGTATAATCATTTTCAAAATCAAAGGAAACCAAGTGGTTCAAGGCTCTGTCACATAAGGAGGCCACAGGGAAGGACTCAGGAGAAAATAATACTATTATAATTCATCAGTGACATAAACTAAGTTGACAGGTTTATCCAATTGCCTGACATTCATAAACTGCTTGCTAAATCTTCACACAGGTTCATCAAATCCCAGCGCCGCTTTTGTTTGAGCTAACAATGGCATCTCTGCTGTCTTTTCCATGGTTATTAAAAATCATCTGCCTTGGGTATTGTCATCCCTCAATAAACAAGCCCAAGAAGCATAGGGACAAACACAACAACGTGTCATTGAGGTGAATTACTATTCTTTGCCTGGAAGGTCATCCTGTAAGCTTGTTTCTGGATCTTGATTAAAATGCCGGGTTCTGCCAGTTCCTTCGTGAGCTGACAGAAATCAGCTTTCCTACTGTGACTGGAAAGCTGAAAAGTTGATAGATTCATTCAGTTTGTGCCACATGTGGGTAAAAATAAATCCTCACAAAGTTGGTATTAGACGAAAAAGCTAGAGAGGATCGCTCGGTCCAAGAGTATGAAATTATTTTTGTGTTTGGAGTGCTGGGACATGGAGCATGCAGGATTTGCCACAATATGAGGCAGACACATTATCGTGTACACTTCAAATGGACACTTCCTCTTGTGTCCTTAAAATAGTTTTTGTGATTCAACGTAAGATCAAATATGAGCCCGATAGATACAAACAAACCAAACATGAGATACTGTAAGAGACACTGCATGTCTTTGTTATTCTAAGTCATTAACCTTTGGCTTAAAAGAAGTCTGAGGGCCAGATTTACTAAATAGATCAAATAAGCTTTATGCCACAACTGCAAAACATATTCTGATGGGAGCAGAAAGCTCTGCAGGTGATTTGGTGACAATGCATTCATTTTTAGACCAAGAAGCAGCCAGCTCATCTCAGTAATTACCAACGCAGTCTACCAAGAGCAGCTCAAATTAGGGTGGCAAAAATGAGCATCAAATACATATTAATTCTTCTTCTGCTGCCTCTCTGTGATTTGAATTGCTATGCGGTTTCCAGAGAGAAACATATGCATAAAAGCTCCGCTTACACTGTACTATTTTTTTGTCGGTACGTTGCTCGGTTCCTCGCGCTCCCTCATTTCTGACCCGCTAATTTGAGCTGCTCTTTATAGAATGCTGATCATTACTGAAATGAGCTGTTTGTCTATAAATTAGCACATTGCTAGCTGATCAGCCACAGAACTTTCCACTCCCATCTGTGCTTTTTTTTTTTTCTTTTTGCAATTGCACCCTTATGCTGATTTGCCCTGTTTAGTAAATGCGGCCCTAAAATGTAGATGCAGACTTTGAAAAATGGGGCTGTTTACGAGGCAAGGAGGTAACGGTTGTCTCTCAGACAAGACCCATTTATACAGAAATAGGAATAGTCACACGTGAGCTGAATGCACCCTTGAATGCCAGAGTTTGGTGTCTTCTTATCACAAGGCTTATTTTGGCATAAATCAGACAATTTTTCTCTTTCTCTCTCTAGGAAAAGCCTACCCCCCAGAGTTCTACTATGATACCTACAACCCTCTGTGGCAGAACAGGCCCAGGGTCTATGGCTTCAAGCTGCAGTGGACCCAGATGAACCCAAATGCTGTGGACCGCATTGTTGCCTACAGACTAGGCATCAGACAGGTAGGATTGCTGTGAGATACCTGCTCATTTGTTCTCTTGTTGTTGTTAGAGAAATTCAGTCTCTTCTATTCTCGGTGAGCTACTGGCACAGCCAGAAAAGCCAGTGTATGAGTTTTAAAGGCTTCAGATGTTGGCATCTGGTACAATAACCAGTCACTGGTATGGGCCAGCTTCTCTCCAACCCTTCATACATGAATTAGAGTAATTTCTTGCCACAGGCAAGTAAGAGCCTTTCTTATTGCCAAATTAAGCATGTGATGGAAGTGTTTGCGCAGCATGCTTGCCCTTGCTCGTTGTATTCAATTGACAGAGCCAAATCTTATATCTGTCTTATTGGGCAGTTTTTTGAGGATGTGAATGAGCCTTCGCGGGCCAGGCAGAATCACTAAGAACCTGTCAGGGGCAGTCAGTTCAACATGGTCTGTGGTTTCCGTGAATTGCTTCTGTTTTTGCTCTCCATCAGAGGAATGAAAGGGGACCCCACAGTGAAAAGTAGCGAGCATAGCGCCTGTTTTTTTTTCTGCCTCTCAAGTAAACTCCACAGATGACAGGCAGGCAGCATTGATGGATGGCGTGGTTACATTTTCTCTTTTGGCAATCAATGTGCACCTTCCTCTCTCTGCTCTTATTTCTCTCTCTCCTCCTCCCGCCATGGCAATGTGGAGCACATTTGGTCTTGTTTTTTTTTGCTTTTTTTTGGGGGGGGGGGGGGTTTCTCCTTCAGAGCAGCAGGTGCAGCACCTTACTTAGAAACAGTTTGAAATGTTGAACTTGCTCCATTAACACAGCAGAATATCATGTTAACTTTGCCTTTGCTTCGCAGCATCGAGGTGCCATCTGGAAGCATGTTGAGAAACAAAAAAAAATTCATATATTTTTTTTTAAAAAAGAGGCGCATGCTTCAGTGCTAAAGCCGTCTAATTTCTGCTCAGAATTAGCACGCACACCCTGACAGTTGTGTTTGTAATGAATAATATAATTTCGTGTTTGTTTCACTCTACACCCTCAAGGAATTGACGCTTGAAAACACATTTCAGACCCGTTATGTTTGTGTAGTGCAGTGATTTTTCTGTCAACTATCTCAGTTGGTCTGTTTGGTAATAAATTATGTCGTGCTTGCAGAGCCCGTGTACTTGCCAGGGATTAGTCTGAAAACTTGCCAAGAATATACATTTGCTTTTCCTATTTTCAGCTGGTCCTGTGCACATTTGTAAAGATTATAATGTCTGCATCTGTGCTTGAATGGACCAACTGTAATTCAGAAACGCACATTAGCATTTCAATCTAATGTGCGTTTCTTTATTAAAAACAGAGAGCATCACTACCCAAGTATATTTTAGGAGAAGATCTGTGTTTTGGCATATTAATTTCTTTCCACCTTCTTGCCTTAATATCTCCAGAGGCCACACTGTGTGACCATTATCTCCTTCCTCCGAGGTATAACAGACAATCTCCCATTGTCTTAGATGAAAGAGAATCTTTACTGAAGGGAAAATCTGACTTTTTTTTTTGTAGTATTTGCTATACAGAATATTTTCTATGCTCTTTGCTTTTAGTAGTGATTTAGACTGGTAATAACATTTTTTTTATTACCTTAGAAGAAGAGTTAAAATCCAAAAGAGGAAATGAGAAAGAAGAACAAATGAGTTGGAGGAGAGGCTCTTTTTTGTAAATGAAAAAAAAAGGAAAGATACCTTTGGAAAAAAATGAAAAGAATGGTGCAGTAAAGAAAGCGTCGGCACGTGGACTACACCACTTCGCTCTATTTATAGAACCAGCAGCAGCTCCCCTGCCATTCCTTGAGAATCATTATCATTTTCTCTCAGTACTTTTGAATTAATACTTGAGAACTGGAAGACCTTATGCCTCTGTAATGGACTGCTTCGTCTTATCGTCCAGTGCCCTCATGAGAGACAGTCTGATTGAAGGGGGGGAAATGGAAATGACTCTCAAGCTGAAAGGCGTGCACCGGTCAGAATCACAAAACACAAATCACTGCACCTGTCAAGGAACCAGTGGAAAAGTGTTATATCTACCTTGTTTTGATACTCTAGCCGCTTTCTTCAAACCCTTCTACTCTGTCCGGGACCTTGATTGCCTGTTTCCATTCCTAGGATAACTTTTTCAGCCAACATATTGTCGTGTTGAAACTGCTTCTCCCTTCTCTTCCTTTTTTTTTACCTCTTTTTCAGTTGATCCAACAAATCAGGTTGTCCAAGCAGATCAATATATGTCATATTAATTTCACGCAAGTAATCTACAGTAGATGAGCTTGTCTCACATTATGTTTGATTATCACTGAGTTTGTCTTTGAGTTTATACCACTTAGATCATTTTCTCATGCTTTTTTGTTCCAAAAATACCCCCCCCCCCCCCCCCCCCTATCCCTCACCCCAGAA